>RJWJ010018656.1:0-31292 GCA_004363605.1 Indri indri
CAAACCACCATACCCTAGAAATTTTACTGAGGTTGGGTTCCCTGAGTTTTTATCTGACTTATTACCCATATTCTGACATGCAAATGTCTTAGCGATAAGTCTAGAGTAGTTGCTATTTCTTGCAGCTAGATCCAATTAGCATAATATCATCAATGTAAATGACCAGTATAATTTGTTGTGGGAGAAAAAGCCTATCTTGGTCCTGGCAGACTAAATTATGAGATACGACTGATACACCTCTGAGTTAGGGCAGTAAATGTGTATTCCTGCCTTTGCCAGCTGAAAGCAACCTGCTTCAGGTAGTCTTTACTAAAGGTATTGAGCAAGAAAGCATTTGCCAGGTCAATTATTGCATACCAGGTACCAGGGGGTGTGTTAATTTGCCCAAGCAATGAAACCACGTCTGGTACAACAGCTGCAATTGGAGTCCCGCCCCTCCCCCCCCCCCACCAGTTAAGTTTATGAAAATCCACTGCCATTCTCCAAGAGCCACCTGTTTTCCATACCGGTCAAATAGGTGACTTGAATGGAAATGTGATGGGAGCCACCACCCCTGCATGATTTGGGTCCTTGTTGGTGGTCCTCATCTCTGATATAATTCCTGGTATGCGGTATTGCTTTCAGTTTACTGTTTTCCTAGGTAAAGACTGTTCTAGCAGCTTTTGCTTGGCCTTTTCTACTATAATAACCCTCACTTCACAGGCCAGGGAACAAAGGTGGAAATTCTGCCAGTTTCTGAGAATGTCTATTTTAATTATGCATCCCAGAAATGGGGAAATAATCATAGCATGGATTCAGGGACTCACTGGAACCATGGTGGGATAGAGCTTAGCTAAAACTCCATTGATCACCTGACTTTCATAAGTCTCTACTCCAACTGGTGGACCACAGTGATGTTTTGGTCTCCAGGAATTACTATCAGTTCAGAGCTGGTATCCAGTAGTCCTTGAAAGGTATGATTATTTCCTTTCCCCCAGTGAATAGCAACTCTGGTAAAAGGACATTGGTCTCTTTGGGAAACTTTGTAGAAAGATCAACAGTTTAAATTTTTGGCAGTGTAAAAGAGTCCTTCTTCAAGGAGACTCAGTCTCCTCTTCATTCAAGGGGTCTTGGGTCTATAAACTGACTAAAAATCTAGGAATTTAGTGAGGGCTCCATTATTTCTTTTTGTTTTGGTGATTCGCTTTAGGCTTCTGCTCACATAACCTATAAACTCTACTGCTTATATAAATCAGGTAAGAATTTAGTAGACTGCCCATCTGTTTCTTTGCTGGGAACACCATGATTAACCAGCTAACATCATAGCTCTCTGTGATTCAGACTGTTCTGATAACTGCTTTTTGACTCCCCTATTCATTATAATAACCACACTTCCCTTGACTCTGGCAATTAAGTGTGGCCATTTGGTCACTGTCACCCTGCATCCAATTATCCCGTTTGCATTTAGGTATCCAAGTCCACTGGCAGCAGTTTCCACTCTGATTTCTGATCTACAGAAAACCTAGCTCTTCATAGATGCCGGGACTCTCCTCACAAATTTAATTATGTCAGCGTGGTAAAAGGTATGTCCTCTAGACCCTCCCAGGGTGGGTGAGCTGGGTCTTACATAATAAGTCCTCTGCAACAGTCCAATATCCCTAAGCCTTTGGATTCTTTACAGTATACAAACACAGTTATGGCATTTCAGCTTTACTAAGTATAAATCATCTTTTGTCCATGTTTTAACCAACCAGCTGACCAACTAACCAACCAACCAAACAAACAAACAAACAAACAGGTAGAGTCCTTTCTAAACCCCTCAAGCTATAATACTGAGTCCAGAACTCTGCCTAGTCGGCCCATATCAATAAATTTGGCCTGATGCAACTTTATGTTCCTTCCACCATTATCCCACATCCTTAATATCCATTCCCACATATATGCCCCAGAATTCCTGTCTGTATAAATTGCAGTTGTTTTGGTTAGTGGCACACCTTCTCGTGGGGCACACTTTGTATCTTGCTTTTAGGGGATGGTGGGTCTTGACTCTAGTTATGGTCTAGAAGCAAAAAAGGGTGGCAGGGGTGTCACGGTCCTGCCCATGGCTGGAATTTGAAGTGTTTCCCCAGTTCTTGGGCTCTGGGCTTGGAAGAATCATAAGCCTTGGTCCATGGGACAGAGAGAGATGACAGACACTCAGAAAGTATGCATGAAGAATTTATTGTAAGGAAAGTTTAAGGGTGCAAAGTCAAAGTACATTTCCTAAGGAGAAATGGGTCTGTCTCTGCAAGTGGAGAAGACACGGTCTTCTTTTATGTTTCTCCTTTTATATGCTAGTAGTGTATGTCGATGTAAAGGTATAATTATTTATGACCATATGTCATAGGTTTTGGGGGTCTGGATTTTTCCAGGTATGGACATAACTTAAAGGTTATGTTCCAGACATTCCTTTCTCCTCTATGTGTGATGGGGAAAGTCACCATTTATGGTGTTTTTTTATCTTCTGATTGGTGGTCTTTGTTCCGTGGTCTACTTACCCCATTCTTTAAGACTGAAATAACTTTTCCCTGATTATTTTTCTGTAACTATTTCCTCCCTATTGGTTTTTTCTTTTTTTTTTTTTTTGAGACAGAGTCTCACTCTTTTGCCCAGGCTAGAGTGCCGTGGCATCAGCCTAGCTCACAGCAACCTCAAACTCCTGGGCTCAAGCGATCCTCCTGCCTCAGCCTCCCGAGGAGCTGGGACTACAGACATGCGCCACCATGCCCGGCTAATTTTTTCTATATATTTTCAGTTGTCCGATTAATTTCTTTCTATTTTTAGTAGAGACGGGGGGGTCTCACTCTTGCTCAGGCTGGTCTCGAACTCCTGAGCTCAAACAATCCGCCGGCCTCAGCCTCCCAGAGTGCTGGGATTACAGGTGTGAGCCACTGCGCCTGGCCTGATTTTTTCTTTTAAACCGTTTCCTACTTTTTGTTTTTCAGTTCCTATCATTCCATTATCTCTTGTTTTTCTGTCCCTAACATTCCATTACCTCGTGTTTTTCTGTACCTAACAGGCGTAGGTTCTAAGAAGAAGAAGAAGAAGAAGCAGTGTCTTGCAAGGCAACTACTTCAGCGGAGGCCATTACCGTTTCCTCAGGCAAAGCGGGGTTAATCTCCTCAGAGGGGTTTGGGAGAGAGGGCTGTTTCTATTGGCAAGGAAGACTCAGAATTTAGGGGTTTGATATCCCAGCTTTATCAGGATCTTTCCATATGTCCCCAATCCAATTTTCAGGATCTCATTCCTTTTCCATCAATACCCTCACTTTAACAGCAGATATCCTGAGAGACTGGGAATCCAGTTTGCATTGGAATTCAGACACTTTTGGTTTAGTTTTCAGAAATCTCAACCCTGCCACAGAAGATAAATGTTTCTTTCAAAGAAGATACAGAAGATTTCAGGTCACTTATGCAGAGTGTGAGCTGAGGATTCGAAGCCCTGTGGAGGCCAAGGCCCGAAAATTACTGAAATGAGGCAGATGGATTAAGAGGAAGAAAAGCATATAAATTTATTTAACATGCATACATGGGAGCTTTCGGAATGAAGACCTAACCCTCCAGTGGCGTACAAAAGCTTATATACCATCTTGAGGTTACAGAAAGAATGCAGGCCCAGAGCACGGCCAAAAAAAACAGGTGATAGTGGTAAATCAGATTTCAGTGGCAAGATAGGCTATAGAAGGGAAAAAGGAAGAGTCTTGGGTGTCTCGTTATATAGAGGAAACCTCACAGGTGGCAGCCCTCAGAGAATACGTAATGTCTCTTTTCACACTTTTAAAGGCGTCCGACTCTCACTTGATCTTTTCTAGATGTGGACAAGGGAAGGGCTGGCTGCATTAACGCAGATTCTCCACAGATACAAATCTCCCCCCAAGAGATAGCTTTGCAGGACCACTTCAAAATACATCAAAGAAATACATTTTGGGATAATATATTTTGATTTCCTTTAGCCCTAAACTCTTTCTTTCTTTCTACACTTTCTCTAGCTCAGTTGGGAGCAATCGGCCAATCTCGTTATACTTGTTCGTTTGACTAGGATGTTCTAAGGTATCACATACGTGTTCATTCAGAACTTTGCCTTTTATAATACAGTTGATCTTCCTTATTCATGAATTCCATATTTACTAATTTGCCTATTCACTAAAAAGTATTCGTTACCACAAAATCAACACCCACGGTGCTTTCATAATCATTTACAGATGTGCACAGAGCAGCAAAAAAATGTGAATTGCCTGGCACAGACTTTCCTAGCTGAAGGATGAACAAGGTGACACTCTGCCTCCTTGTTTTGCTGTCATACAGACAGGACCAGAGGGTGGAGGTGATGGGACAGTGCACAAAAGCTCCTGCTCTCCAGCCAGATGGAGGGGGTTTGAATCCCAGCTCTAGCACCTATTAGCAGGGTGGCCTCAGGCAAGTCACTTAACACGTCTGAACCTCATCTCTTATAAAATGAGAACAGAATCTACCAGGAGGAGTTGTTTTTAGGATTTAAGATTATAATTTATGTGAGATATAGAAAATTCTATAGATAAATTATATAGATAAAGTATATATTTATATTTCTTCTAGAGCAATGGTTCCACATTCACTAATTCAATGTTCGCAGAAACTTGATAGAACATAACCACTGTGAATAATGAGGACTAACTGTATTTTACTAGGAGCAGCCAATGGTGATATGTTGTGTCTCTCTATTGCCACATCATACCATGGACCATCAGTGCCTCCTTTACTACAGAAAAGAGAATCTTCAGAGCTGTTAAAAGTAAGCAGATTAAAACTTTAATTCCAGAAGCTCCAGAACCAATTTGGAAAACTCTTCCTTACCATTCTGTTCCTCTAGAATCATTCTTGATACCAAAGTATCTGTAATAGGTTCTCCAGAGAAATACAGTAGGAAATAGATAATTAAATGAATATATACCTATAATTATATAGATATATATTCTCTCTCTCTGAGAATATAGCTATTATATCTATATAGCTAGTGAATATTTATTTCAAGGAATTGGCTTAAGTGATTGCAAGACTCCAAAGTCCAAAATCCTTCCAGCAGTCTGGCAGGCTGGATATTCAGGCAGGATTTAGTGCTGCAGTCTTACAGAATTTCATCTTCAGAGAAACCTCGGTTCCGCTCTTATAACATTTCAGTTGGTTGAATGAGGCCCACTCACATTATCAAGAATAATCTTAAATCCACTATTGTATATATCAACCACATCCACAAAATACCTTCAAAGCAACACCTCGATTAATGCTTGATTGAATAACTTCAGTACACATTTCAAGCCCAATTCTATAGAGGATTCTTTCCTGTGGAATTGAACTTAGTCAGCGATTGAGTTAGGTTGAACTTACTGGAAACTAAACCACTGAAATTCAGTCAACTTATTTCTTATAGAACGAGCAATCAGGAGAAACAGAGTGTAGGGTGGTTCCTCAGCTACCTGAAGCCCGAAGCACGAATGTTCCAGGTTCTTCTCCCCTTACTGCTCCATTGTCCTTAGCATATGGCTCTTGTCTTTCTTGCCCATGTTACTTTTGCATTCTAGAAAGAATCAAGAAAAGAGCAACAAGAAGAATGGGTGGTGTTTGTATCTAAGAAGCATAACTTCCCCATAAATCTACAGCAGATATCCACTTACGATCATTTGGCCAGAACTGTGTCACACAGCCCCCTTAGCTACCAGTGACACTGGGAAATGTATTATTTTATTTTTGCTTTTAAGACACACACACACACACACACACACACACACACACACACACACACATATTTTATTGTGCTTTATAGCTACATCACTGCCCTGAACAAATTGGGGTTCTGTTAGTGAGAAGAAAGGGAGAACATATATGATACAGGCAACTGGCCATACTCGCATATCGCTTAAAAGAAAAATGTTTATTTCAGAGACTCCAATGATTATCATAGAATTAGCTTCACATAACCTAGATAATCATCTACTTTTTCTTGTTTTTCCCTACTCTTTTAGTCTACTTCGTGCTTTTCCTCACCCTGTAGGATTGTTTTTTCTGCCTTCTTAACAGCATGTACCTGGCATAAAATAACTGCAAGTCACAAGGCCCTGTTTACAGGAATTCACACAAACTGATACGACATTCTTACTGGACACAATCTATGTTTTTCTTAGTTCAAATGAATTGAGCAAAAATCTGACTGGGTTGCCTGGGCATAAATCATGTGGCCAATTCTGGCCTAATCAGCTCACCAAACATCCACTTCTCAACATCTCTCACAGTTAGACTGGGCATGTAATTAGCTCCAGTCATTGTTTGGGAGGCAGCAGTGATGTGTGTCTCTCCTGGTAGAGCTAGTATGTCTCCTTTATTCTGCTATTTAAATGCTATCCTAGCCTTGGAGTGGCTACTTTTTTCACATGCCTAGCTACGAGATGAAAGCCAGCCACCTGACTTGCATAACGCAATACGTGAGTGAAAAACACACTTTTATTTTGTTAAGCCACTGAGATCTGGGGGTTGTTATTGAATTGTGTTCATCCTAAAATTCATATGTTTAAGTCCTGACACCTAGGATGTCAGACTGTGACCTTATTTGGAAATATGTTTCTTGCAGAGGTTATCAGTTAATATGAGGTCATATTGGAGTAGGGTGGCCCTTTAATCTAATATGACTGGCATCCTTATAAAAAGGGGAAATTTGGACACGGTCACACCTACCACGTGAACACCATGTGAACATGAAGACGGCCATCTACAAACCAAGAAAAGAGCCTGGAACAACTTCTTTCTTCACAGCCTTCAGAAGAAACCAGCCCCGCCAACACCATGATTTCAAAATTCTGCCCTCCAGAACTGTGAAGCAGTATAAAATTTTTGTTATTTCAGCCACCCCATGTGTGGTACTTTGTTATGGTGGTCCTAGCAAACTAATACGGGGGTAATTTGCTTCCATTGCATAGACTATTATAATTCTTTTATAATTCTATTTCTCTTGTGATTATATTTTTATTATTATAATTCTCTTGTTTTACAGTTTACTTTTCATTATTGTTTCTTTATAAGTTTACCTCCAGTATATTTTTTCAAAATATAGCACTTTCTAGAAAAGTAAAGATAGTGCAATATTATCAAAATTAGGTGAAGCCTTCCAAGAAAAAAAAATGCTGAGTATAGTCTTTGGGTCTGTTCATAATCAAGAAAAGAGATCAAAATGTTTGGAAGCTATAAAAGTGTGGAAAAGACCTATTAACTTTGAGTTTCACTGTTATGCTATTTGTTGACTATTTATTCAATGTCTTCCCCCTTGGCATGACCAGAGTGAAGAATACTTTGTTCTCCTCTCTGGAGAGTACTGAATTGGCTGTCACTATCTGGGTACCAGTTGGGAGACAGAGGTAAGGATTGCTGCATTCAGTTTTTGGTGGCTTATGGTCTCTAATTGCCCTATTTTCAATATAGTAGCTGTGCCTAATGTCAGAGATCCTCTATTTTACCCTCAACAGAGAATAAACTTGCAGACTCCTTTCAGAGTAGAAGAGAAGCCACTCAGAAGTGGTTCAGAAGAGTAGAATGGTCTGTTTCTAACTTTACAAAGAGTTTTGTAAGCTGTACTTTTTTGCCCCTAAGCCCTTTTTGCCCCTGGCCCTCTTGAGGTTTCAGGGGTATAAAATATGCTTTTTATTAGCTTTCTTCACTGAGGTTTGGGGTTTGGCTTGCTGAGATCTGCTAAGCCAGTTATCAAAGTCCTAACACCTAAATTGTGCTTTTGCTATTGTCTCGTCTTCTGCCCTATTATCTTTGTGAGATTATACATTTTTAAAAAATCTATTTACTGTAGTTTACATGGTGTTTCAGCAGGTCAAAATTAGATGACTGTCTTTAATTCTCCAGCTAAACTCTTCTGACTTTGCCTGAAAACTCCCAACTTATGCTTATGGTCTAGTTCAAAACGAACATCTTTGCAGCTTTCTATGACTGCTCTTCTCATTACTCTTAGAATTAATTGCTCTTTGAACTGGTGCTACCGTTTGAATGTTCCCTCCAATACTCACATTGAAATTTAATTACCATTTTTACAGTATTAAGAAGGGGGGTCTTTAAAAGGTGATTAGGCTATTAGTCATGAGGGCTCTGCCTTCATGACTGTATTAATATCATTATCATGGGAGTGGGCTCCTGCTAAAAGTAGGAGTTCAGCCTAATTTTCTCTGTCTCTCATGCTCACTTGCCTTTCCACCATGTTGTAACACAGCAAGAAAGCCCTCACCAAACGCGGCCCCTCAAACTTGGACTTTACAGCCTGCAGAACTGTGAGCCAAATAAATTTATTTTCTGTATAAACTATCCAATCCATGGTATTCTATTATAGCAGCAGAAAATGGATGAAATTAACCAAGTTCCCAGTGTATTTTATATATGCTTCTATTCAAGTGCTTATCTAATTGAATTATAATTATTTGTGACAGATAAATTCCTCATTATCTCCTCATGCATAAGAACATTCTTTAATTCATCTTGGTATGCCCATAAAGTTTGTGTTCATTTCTGACCTAGAAAGAATTATACTCTTTAAAAATAAAAACGCATTGTCTTTATAAATTTCCTATTCTCAAAACATTCTATTTAAGTTCATCTATTATGTTATTTGGTCATTCACTGATTACTCAATGATTAAAATCTGAAATAGAAGTAAATTTAAGAAAATTTGATCACTTTGGATGTTTTAATTAAAAGAACTGTTTAAAGTTCCGTGTACTGTATTTTTTAATGATACCAACCCTGTGTATTAACCATATATCAATTAGAAGAATCTGAGTAGTTGCTTTGATTTAAAGTAAACTTTTACTTAAAGCATGCATTCATAAAGTGCCCAGTCGATAACTGTTCAGCTGTTGAATTTTCACAAAGTGAATGCACTCATGTAATCAACATTCGGATTCTCAGAAGCCCCCACATGCATCTTCCCAGGCACTAACTCCACTGAAGGACTACCCTGATTTTAACCATCAAACTATTTCCTCTGGTGAAAACTATTGCTTCTAATTCTTCACCTAACACAGGAAGAGGTAAAGTCATCATTCTACTGGTACTGGCTTCTTTTCTGTTGTCCATGCATGGTAAGCACAACAATAATCCTCCAAAGATGTCAATGCCTTAGTCCCCAGAACCTATAAACATGTTACTTTATGTGGCAAAAAGGACTCTAAAAATGCAATTAAGGTTAAGGACATTGAAATGGAAAGATAACCCTGGATTATCCAGATGGCCCTAATCTAACTACATGAGTCTTTAGATATTACTGAGAAATACCACAGCCTCTGGAAGTTGAGAAAGGCTCTCAGCTTACAGCTAACAAGAAAGTGGGGACCTCAGACAGAACTGAATTCTGCCAACACCCCGAATGAGCCACCTAGAGCTCCTAGAAAGGGGAACATAATCCTAACAACACCTTTGTTTTAGCCCTATGAGACCAAGGTTGGACTTCCAGAACTGTAAAATAATAAATTTACATTATATTAAGCCATTAAGTGTGGTAATTTGTTACAGTAGCAATAGAAAGTGAATACAAAATGGTTCCGGGACATTATCCTTTCAATTTGCTCCACGGAAAGGCAGAAACAGCCTTCCGCTCAACTAGGTTCAAGAAATAATTCCATAGTGAGCAATGTTTTTATTTTCTTTCCCAATGAAACTATTAATTATTTAATTCAGCAATCAGTTACTGGGTACGTAAATGTGCATTTTGAATATACAGTCTGTTTTTAAGAAGTAGCAAAAATTATTCTGTGCCTTCTGTGTGTTTTCCCTGGATAATAAGATTTTTGTACCACATCTTAAATCTATTTTAAAAACAGGTTCATTTTTGGAAACTTTAGAGTTTTTAATAATTATTGTTACTTGTTGCTGTGTTGATTTTAAATATAATTACTTTGAACCAACCAAGCCTGCAAACATTTCTTATATTTATATTCTTAAACTTTTGCTCAGACCTTATATCTTTCACAATTCTATTAATGTTTCCTTTGACAAGGCCGCACTCCAAATTCAGAATAATAAAACTCTTAGCATGCCTCTTACACATAAACTATTTGAGGAGTGTTGTTGACATTTCTGGGTAACAGGAAGATTTGCTCTATCATGTCAGCAGGAAGAATGCTAGGAAAAAAGCAGCAGCTCCAGAGTTTCAATTATCTCAAGACTATAGTGCTGCTCCGTGATACTCCTCCATGCAGACTGCAGCTGGAATATTTTACACTTGATGTCTCAGAGAGGGGTTGTCATCATAAAAAGGTACTGACAAAAAGAGTCAAATTCTTGACTTTGGACTTTTAAAAGCCAAGGTCAAGGCCAGACAGTACTCTGTAATTATTTAGTACATTTCTTTACTTCATTCTATATTTGTCCAACTATCTGCAGCCATTACTCTCTGTTTGTGCTCTCCAACATAATAGCCACTAGCCATACGTGGTTATTGAGCACTTAAAATGTGGTGTGAATTGAAACTTACTGTAAGTGTAAAATACACATCAGATTTTGAAGACTTAGCATGAGAACAGGAATGTAAAATATCACATTAATAATGTTAATATTTATTGCATATTGATGTGATAATATTTCAGACATTTTGGGTTAAATAAAAATATGGAATTAATATTAATTCCACATGATTCTTTTTTCTTTTTATTTTTAAAAAATGTGCTTACTAGACATTTTAAAATTTCATTTTTGACTTGTATTATTTTTCTGCTGGACAACCCTATATGCTCATCCATGTTGATCTTATTTACTTTCACCTGAGGAGTCACTTCCACTCCTTAATTTTTTCCATGTGTAAGTGGATGTTCAATGACATTATAATGATGACATCTAATATTTTCTGACAGGGTGTACTGGAAATTACATAGAAAATGTCTTGTATCTCATTTCCTGGTGATAGGACTTGGGAATAGTCATCAGGAATGATTGCTTGGTCTATAATTTGTACAAAAGGGAAGATATTTTCGTTGTGGCAATTAAGACAAAGCCATTTCATTCTTCTTCTGGTCCTTGAGGCTGTCCAGCTGCTCTGGTATTCGCCTCCAGCCCTGATCATGGCTGGCGACAGTAGCCATGGCGATGTTTGAGCAGATGAGAGCAAACGTGGGCAAGTTGCTCAAGGGTATCGACAGGTACAATCCTGAGAACCTGGCCACCCTGGAGCGCTACGTGGAGACGCAGGCCAAAGAGAATGCCTATGATCTGGAAGCCAATCTGGCTGTCCTGAAGCTGTACCAGTTCAACCCAGTCTTCTTTCAGACCACAGTCACTGCCCAGATCCTGCTGAAGGCCCTCACCAACCTGCCGCACACCGACTTCACCCTGTGCAAGTGCATGATCGACCAGGTGCACCAAGACGAGCGGCCGATCCGGCAGATTCTGTACCTCGGGGACCTGCTGGAGACCTGCCACTTCCAGGCTTTCTGGCAAGCCCTGGATGAAAACATGGACCTCTTAGAAGGTATAACTGGCTTTGAAGACTCCGTTCGAAAATTTATCTGCCACGTCGTGGGTATCACCTACCAGCACATTGACCGCTGGCTGCTGGCTGAGATGCTCGGGGACCTGTCAGACAGCCAGCTGAAGGTGTGGATGAGCAAATACGGCTGGAGCGCAGACGAGTCGGGGCAGATCTTCATCTGTAGCCAGGAAGAGAGCGTCAAGCCCAAGAACATCATGGAGAAGGTCGACTTTGACAGTGTGTCCAGCATCATGGCGTCCTCCCAGTAACTGCAGGCATTTAATAAAGACTTGTTCACTTAAAAAAAAAAAAAAAGACAAAGCTATTAATACTGCTGATATTTCCTTTAAAATATTTGGAAAACACAGTTTAAAAATTAAAAAAATAGGTAAGTAAATTTTTCACAAGTGAAGCAGAACAATAAGAAAAATATTGAGTGTTTAACATTGAATTTATCTAATTCATAATGTTACGTAATAGTATCAACATATTAAAAATAGAATAATTTGGGAAGATTTGATTTACAAAGGGACTATTTATAAATGTATAGGGGAATCACACAGACAGCACAGTAATCCAGGGATAACAGTCCCTGAGATTTTATGCCTAGTCCTGGAGTTGGCCATTTAGAATGTACCTTAGTCCATTTGGGCTGCTGTAACAAAATACCATAGACTGGATGACTTATAAAGATCAGAAATTTATTTCTCACAGTTCCAGAGGGTGGGGATACTAAGATCAAGGTGCCAACAGATTTAGTGTCTGCTGAGGGCCTGCCTCCGATTCATAGATGATGCCTTCTTATTTCACCCTCACAGGGTGGAAGGGGTGAGGGGTCTCTTTCAGGCCTCTGTTATTAGGGAACTAATCCCATTCATGAGGGCTCCAACCTTATGACCTAGTCACCTCCCAAGGGCCTCACCTCCTAATGTTATCACTTTGGGGGGTAGGATCTCAACATATTAATTTTAGGACACAAATATTCAGACCATATTAGAAAGGAAATGTGACCTTTACTTACAGATATGACCAGCCCTAGGGAAACCCCTAAGGATGGCAGCAGGGGAATGAATACTCTGACTTCACTCTCCCCTAGCTCTCTAATCTCCTATTAGTGTTTCCCATTAGGCAAACCCAAACAGAAAGCAGAGGGCATGGGAGATTTGCTGATGTAATTCATACCGATCAGCTTCTCAGAGCAGATAGCAGGGCGAAGGGTGGAGAGTATACCTGTAGAAGAAAACAGAAAATACATGGCAAAGTCTGTCTTTTTAGAATCTTATACCACTGCAGTCCCCAACCTCTAGGCCATGGGCTGGTACCAGTCCCTGGCCTGTTAGGAACTGGGCCACACAGCAGGAGGCAAGCGGCGGGCAAGTTAGTGAGGCTTCATCTGTATTTACAGCCACTCTGCTCCCCGTCGCTGGAATCAATGCCTGAGCTCCACAGTCACTGTCGCCCATCACCCCCAGATGGGACCATCTAGTTGTGGGAAAACAAGCTGAGGGCTCCCACTGATTCTACATTATGGTGAGTTGTATAATTATTTCATTATATAATACAATGTAATAATAATAGAAATAAAATTCACAATATATGTAATGTGCTTGAATCATCCCCAAACTATTTCCCCCAACCCCTCAAAAGGAAAAATTGTCTTCCATGAAACCGGTCCCTGGTGCCAAAAACATTGGGGACTGTTGTTTTACCACATTGCTAGACGCATAGGCCACACTCGCCTTGCCCCGCACCACCCCCCCACCCCTCCCCCACCCCCGCGCCATTTCTTTCTCTCCCAAATAGAGAATTAAATCTTAAAACCAGAAAAGGATTAGAAGGCAGAAGTCCACAATCAGTGTTCTGTCTCTCACATTGTACACTTTCCCTGGAGGATCTCATTTCTTCTCATGGCTCTGGTTACTGTCTATTTAAGCTGGTGGCTCTATAATCCATAGTTCTACCCAGACCTCTTTCCTGTCCTTTAGATCAGCATACCCAACTGCATGCTGGTCGTCTGGATGTCCCACAACATTCTCAAACTAATGTATTCGAGACAGCAGACAGCATCCACCATTTTTTGCCTGGTATCTTGATAAAATTGCCATGTCAATGAGCCCGTTTATTTTTTTTTTTTAATTTCCTAAAACAAATACAGAAAGGTGAAAAGAAGCTGTTTTAATTATGATTAGGAGAGGTTTACACAGGTAATTGTAGTTATTATAAAGATCTGAAAAATCCATGCCATTATCCATGGTTCATACTAATACCAAGACATAGTTGAGACTTGGCCACTTACAGTGTCCCCCATGTTAGTTTTAATTTGCTTTCATTTGAATAATTGTACAAGCTAATACTTATTGAATACTTCCTATGTATCAGGTACTTTACGTGTGTTCTTACTTAAGCTTCACAAGAACCCTATGATGATGAAGAAGTTGAGGCTTAGAGTGATTAATTGTCATGTACAAGGCCTCATAGCCGATGAGGAGTGAAGGTGAGTTTCAGTTAGCCTTAACCTAACTCCAGAACATATGCACATCACTTCTCTGCAATGCTGGATACCAATCATTCTTACAGTCCAGAGCAGAGGGGCTAAAAAGTCATGAGCTGAATGCTACTGAATCGGACACTGAAGAAGCTAGGGGTAAGGAAGATATAATAGGTATTAAGGAAGCTGGGTGGGGAAGAGATTATAGGGTAAAAGTAGCAGAAGATATAAAATATGGGATCTTTTTCCTTTTTTTAAAACATTAGTTAAGCATGCATTGTGCTAGACATTAGAGATAGAAAAACAATGAAGACGATTTCAGTCTAGTGGGGAAGATAGGTAAAAATATCATAATAAATTTTAAAATTAAGATAGATTTGTACATAAGGTCACAGAACATTAAATTAGATACAGACAGAACATATTCATTCTATTCATTCATTTTATTTATTTAAAGAGTATTTCTGGAATACCCACTACACTATACTTGAAGCTGGAGAAATAAAATAAATAAAATAAATACAGTCCTTAATAAATAAAATAAATAAAATAAAACACAGTCCTTATTCTGAAGAAACTCATAGCCTAACGAACATGTTTCTGGGGTGGTTGTCAGGTAGCAAGAATGGAGCTACAGGAGCATGGAAGGATGACACCACCTGGAGTGTTCGGACAATGCCACTTGTATAGTTAACTGTTATCAGAACAAAAAGTTAAGGCTTTGGGGTTGGCAACCGAGGAGGATACTACACAGGAATGCATGGACAGGTCTAAAGGGCTTAGAGTTTTTACTATGACAACTCTAATTGTTGCTGGTGGACTTGCAAAGGGAAAGGCATTTTCCTGCAGCACCAGTTACAGTAAAATGATCTGGAGGACAAAACCTCGTGCTTTTCACTATTAAAAATATGGATATTATGGAGTTGAATGCAATAGCATATGGATTAGTAAAATACGGCAGGAAACGAATTTCCACAGCTGGGTTTATGAATTGGCCTGATAGGACAGGAAGCTACAGTGAGATTCCACAGCTGGGCAGGCAGATGGCTTTGGCTCTCACCCCTGAAGACTCTGGGGCAGGAGTGCACAGTCCTCAGCTCTCAGAGGATCTAGGGCAGGATAGCTGAAGAACCATGAGTAGTAAATGAGCCAGAGAAGCGTGAGTTAAGTACATGGAGTGGAGAGAGGATGAGGCGCAGGGGACTGAGAGCCAGTCATCGCCTCTGATCCCTTCAGCACTCATTGCGACAAGAACCCCCAACAGGTGCTCCTTTGTTGCCGACACCGCGCCTGTAGCTCGGGAACTGCCCTTTGAACTCCCGGCTCTTAGTTGCCGGGGCAACCCTCTTCCGCAAGAACTCGGCGACTTCCTGCCATTGGCTTAGACGACGCAGCGCGCGTCTGGCGTCACTGCGCGGCGCTGCCAGGTCCGGGGGCGCGAGCCGCACGAAGCCTCATTTTCCGAAACTCCGACAGCCGGTGGCGGGAGCGGCGGATGTTAGCTGACCGACCGCCGGGCCAAAGCCCCACCAGGGGCGGCAGCTGGTATGCGGATGGCGGCGGGAGAGTGGCGCGGTAGGAACGGGTCCCGGGACCTGTGGACCGCGGGTGCGAGCATCTCGTCCGCGCTCTCTTGGCCCAGCCGGCTTCCTTGCAGGCCTGATGCTAGGGCCGCAGGACCCGGTTGCTAAGGACCCTTGAGACCCAGAGCGCCGCGAGTGACTTTCTCCTTTCCTAGGGTTTGGCTTTGGTCGAGCGTAGCCTTCGTTTGTCTTAATCGAAGCTGGCCTCCTGCTCCTACCCCTCTTTTTTAACCTCTGGTTGTTTTTTTAAAATTATTATTTTTAAAATCTATTTTTTATGTGTTTTCCTCATTTTCTGACTTTGACAACACCCTGGCCCTGATCTGATCTTCGGTATTTGGTAGTGGATGGTGGGGGGAGGTGGGGAGGCTGGGAAGATGGAAAGTAGGTTTCAAGATCCTTAATACTGGCCCTTTGGATTTTCTTTATAGTAAAAAGGGATTGGGATAAGGGACTTTTGGGCTGTCTCTGTCCTTTAGAATTTGAAGGCGCTTTAGAAATAGAGCATGGCTTTAGTAGGGTGCCTATTACACTTTTGCAACTTTCTAGTCACTGGGTTAGAGTAGGAAAAAACGTGGCCTCTGCCCCTGAGAATTTAGCAGGCATTGTATTTCAGTGGTCTCAAAAGTGGAAATAGGATGTATGAGCCATCAAAACAATGATAGAAAGTGTGCTTTCCTAGCATTGATACAGATGCCGAAAATACCTCGTGGATAACCTACAGCACGCAAGGGAGAAGTGTAGGTTTCACAGTGGGTCCCTGCTTGGTTTATTTGCTCTCTGATATCGTGACATAATTTAGGTGTTTCAGGTTAAGTGGATTTATAGATTCTAGTATCTAATTAAAATTTTGCATTGTTTTGTAAAAGAATAAGGGATGACCTTGCTAATATTTATAACAAGTTTTTTTTTACTGCTTCACTTCTCCCCATAACTTTCCCATAATACCATCCTCCACATGTTCTTTAATGAACACTCAAAAAGAGTTGTTAAGAGTAAGATGAATTAAGCATTTTCTTTCACAAGTAATTCATGCACCAGGCTTGTCAGTGGTATGCTACCAGGTGGATATTATTTTTAAAAATTGAGCGCAGTTACAGTCGTCACTTAATATCTGAGGGAAATTGGTTCCAGCACATCGCCTCCGCCTTCCTGGCGAGGTGGATACCAATATCCACAGAAGATTCCCCCAGTTGGCTCTCTCTTAGTATTCTCCGTTAGTTTAATCTACCTATGTAGAACTTGTAGATACAGAAGGCCAACTGTCAGTCTGATTCATGTTACCAAAAACATTTGTACCCCTGTAATATTTTGAAATAATAAAAAAAAACCACCAACAAAAGATCAGAAGGCTGACCGTAATTTGTCCTTAAGGTAGACAGTAATAATTTTAACACATGAAAAAGTAATTGTTTTGGGAAAAACAACTCTTGTAAGGATATTTCGAAAGTGGACATAGCAACATTTGCATCATTGTGTGTGTTGCTGAAAATTACATGAACATTGCACATAAAAACTGCCCTGTGTACTTAAGAACTTTGGAAGCTCAATTTTCTACCATGTTTAAAATGTAAAATGTAAAAGTTTTTCAAAATGAAGAGTTTCAGTGGCTTTTTGCACACATTCAAAATATAATGCCACATCTTCCCATTGGTATGCTACAGGAACAATTTTTTGACATAAAGATAGTAATTAAGCCTGTAGAATTCTATCAAAAACTTTTGCAGAATTGGTAGGTAGTATTGAAAAATGTACATCATGATTTGATATGGCTAACTATGCACTTAAACTGATCTTCAAATTGATCTAGCCCAAGGCGTTAAACCAAATTTTTTGAAAAGAAGGAAACGTAATCAAATTGGTCACACTGTCTGTAATTAGTAATACTAATGCTAAAAAACACTTTGTACCATTATAAAGAAAATAACAGCTAAAACTCATAGAGCACTTACTATGTGCCAACCATTATATAGATATTACTTTACATATATTCCTATTAGTCTTCATCAACACTTAGAGTAGTTCCTGTAATTGTCCCCAATTATACAATTGAATAACTGATGCATGGATTTTTTGTTTTTTTCCAACAGAAACTTGTATAAGCTCCTGGAGAAGGCTCCAGGAGCTTTTCAAAACAGAGGCCAGGCACAATAGTAAATCTTTGTGGAATGTCACAGAAGTACAATAGTGGGTTAACATATTTAAAGCTTGTCTTAGCTTATATTTTAGAATTTCTGACAAATATAATGAAATTTTAATTAACATAGTACTAGAAAATATCTTGGGGATGGAGGTGAAGTGTGATATTGGGAAGTAAGTCATGTGCTTATAGTGGGATGACAAAACAAGGTCAATATATTAAATCAAGAAAATTGAAACTAAAATTACTCTTTGTGCAGAAACAATCTTACATGTAAGTTTACCTTTACATAATACCAGACTTTGATCTGGTACATCATGTTTGAAACACTATCTGGCTAAATTTTATTAAGTGGAGCTGTGTCTTCCTTTTAAAGATTTTTTAATTTGTCAAACATTAAAATCATCTCATGTGAGGAATTGTTTAAGAAAGTATCAGTATTTATCCTCAGGAAGACAAAATGAAGGAGTTAAGAGTCAGTGTTCTCAAATATTTGAAAAGCTGTCATTTGGAAGTGGAAGAGGACTTCACCTACGGTTGTCTTAAGAGACTATCTTACATTGTAGTTGAGGGGCAGTCATGTATATGATGACTGTATTAAAGGTATAAAGTGAGAAGTATGCTAGTGGAATAATAACTAGAGTGTCATGGAAGTGAGAGAACAGAGTAATCAAGCAGAAAGAAGAGGGAAGCAGTGTAAAAATCAGAGTGCCACAGAACTGTACATTGGAGAAACCGAGAAAATCAGGAAAGGCTGCATGGAAGCTGGGAATGGAGTTAGACCTAAAAATACCAGCAAACAGTTAGGTATATGAATCTGGGTGTGTGTTTGAGAGAGAGAGAGAGAGAGAGAGAGAGAGAGAGAGAGAGAGAGAGAGAGAGTGTGTGTGTGTGTGTGTGTGTGTAAGTTTAGAAATTGATTTAAGCAGGAAATCTTGCGGTATAAACTAGAGTCTTCCCATTAGCAGAAAAGGGAACTGTGCAAGAGGGAAAAGTGAGCCAACATTTGCTGAGTGAGCAACAGGATCTATCTTCTTATTTACTCCTCCAGAACAGCCTTGATAGGCTTTTATTTTCTCCCCTTTTTGACGGGTCAGTAAGTCCATGCTTAGGGAAGTTAAATAATCTGCCTAACTTCATAAACCTGGTTGTTGGTAGGACTGAGTTACAGACCCAGATCTGAGCCCAAAGCTCTTTCTGTTTCATCACATGTTCATCACATCTGTAGGGTTGAGTGTAGGAAGTGAAGGAAAAGTTGACAATGGATGATCCTAAGACTTTTAGTTTGGGGACCAGAAAACTTGAATTAACAAGGGGTTCATAACTTCAGTGTGACAACCTCGGTTTTAGTTATGTTCAATTTAAAGAGCTTGTGGTACATTGTGCAGGAGAATTCATTATGTCACTGGAAAAGTAGAAGGATGTTAACATTTCAAGCACTGGAAATATAGACGATGTGCCAACCACCCTTTAAGAAATCTAGTCTGTTTTTTCTATGTGACCAGAGGATTGCAGTTGAGTTTCTAACAGTATATTTTGACAATTTGAATGGAAAAAAGGCTTATTTTTATGCATCTTGTTTTCTTGCAGGTGGTTTTTATTTTGCTGTTATTGATATTATTGAATTTGACATAATTTCATATCTTCTCATTAGTCTTTTCAGGTATTTTGCTCCATACTGTAACTTTTTTGTGTCTTTTACTCTGTTCTGTTTTGGACTTTATATTGATAATGAATGCCCCTTCAAACAAATTTTGAAATCAAGTTTCATTTAACTGCAGGAGTAAAAGGGAAGCAATGCAGAAATCAGAATGCCCCGGAGGTACGCAGTTGAGAAACAGAGTAACAGGTACAGAGCTTTTTTTGTTAAGAGAAGAGGCCAAGTTTGTTAAAGATGGATGCACGATGAAATTTATTGCTTTTACCTTTTTTTGTTGATGTTCTGTTTTGTCCAGGTAACTGTGATCAAAGGGCATCATCAGGTGCACAGATAAAACACAGGACTACAGTTCAGCAAAGCAGATCCTCCTCATCAACCAGTTCTCCGGAGTCTGCAAGAAAACTTCATCCTCGACCAAGTGATAAACTTAACCCTAAAACAGTTAACCCGGTAGGTCCAAAATGATTCTAAGTTAGTAGATTTTTTTCAAAGTAATAGGCATTTAGCACACTGTTGAACCATTCTGAATGCTGTCTCGAGATTATTTTTTTTTTTGTTAGTGTTGAGCTATTGATGAAGGAAGGGCATGTGGTAATCATGATGAAGATCAGAGCTGATCACATGCATGTAAGAGTGAGCATGGAGGTGAGATGGTGCTAACCAGTCTGGATATGTCCTATCACATTCATGGATGAGCATTGTAGTGCATAAAATAAACTGCATGTCAGCTTTACTTTTTATTTACCGTGTTGTTTTACTTCCTAATAATCAAATGAATAAACTTGTATTTCATTGCCATAGGATGATTTGCATGCTTCCATAGTTGCATAAAGATCTCTGACCATTCCTCTATGTTCTACAAATTAGCTCCACCAGAAATCCCAACTGCAGTACTAGCCTCTGTTTGCCCTCTCACAACAATTTAATCAGATTAAATAAACATGACGTTTGCGCACATGAAAGTGCATAAATTGTATGTAGCTGGTGAATTACCCGTAAATGAACACACCTGTGCAACACCGTTAGGCGTTGCCCGGCCCATGCCCGCCCTTGGTAGGGTAAGATGACAGTGCTTTCAGCTGTTGAAGGGGATTGTGAGAGTGGCTGAGGCTCTTGACTAACTTTGATGGCAGGTAGAATATGGCAGATACTTAAGCAAGGGTTTAGTGAACTATGTGAGGGAAGGAAGAGAGTGTCTGACTTTGTAAAAGAAAAATGACAAATAGTTTGAGCATCTGTGTTCCTTTGCTTCTTTCCGTAAAGAAGCACAGTGTCAAGGAGATTGAATACCTGAAGAAGGCCCTGATAATCTCTTTGCTGTCACTTTTGTCTTATATTTAGTTGAGGGATTTTATGGTGGTGATACTTCACTTTTCTAATTCTCTTTAAAGAAAAACTTTTGCAATTAATAATGTTTAGTGGACCTCATCTTAAGTCTTAAAATTAAAAATTAAGGACAGTTTTGGGAAATAATTTAATGATTTTACCTGAGGAAAGCATGTCTAAGATATGTAAAGCCTACAGACACAAAACAAATCAGTTGGAAGTCAGGGTAGGGTTTCCTTTGGGGAAAAAGGTGGGTAGGGATTAGGAAGAGGCACTGGAGGCTTCCTAGTGTGCTGGTAGCTTTCAGGTTTTTCACCTCAGTGTCAATATACAGGTGTGCTCATTTTTGTGTTTTCACCATTCGCTTATAGTTTGTGTACTTAAAAGTGAATAAATTTTAAATACTTCACTTGAATCAAAAATTTTTAAAATTACTAATTTAGTTTAGTGTGGTTGATAACTTGTTTCAGAATTGAAATGTCATCTGTAATGATATGGTTAAAATTGAATGAGACAACAAATTTTTTTACATTAATAGAATTTTGGTAAAATTTGGTTAAAATTGATAGAATTAATCCATTTATAGGGGGAAAAAAACCCTGATCCTATGGGACCTGGAAGATCAAACTGATTATCTCTAGAATGAAACTGAAAGGCAAAGAAGGGAATTGCTTAGAATTTCAATCAGAAATTTCATCTGTGTGGGTCTTTTGAAACTTTAGGGATTTTTCACATGGCTTCTAGAGCCAAAAGGTAAGGTCATTTGCTAGTAGGTAACACAATAGAATATGTTAATAGTATAACACTGATTTGTTTTAGTTTTTTCCCTCATAACAGGTAACACTTTTTAAAGTAACTTTCTCATTTGATGTGATAATTACTTGAAAGTAATTTTTAAAACATATTTCTTTCTTAGAAATTATAACTAGATGAATGAAACATGTCTACTGCTATGAATTCTTACACATAGCATGGATTGAACTTTGTAAATGAATCTTTTATTATTTTAAGAATTTTTACTTATGTACTTTTACTCAAAACACATGCGTTTTTCCCAGAGGAAAAAAGAGCTAATTCTAAACTTACACATACTCTAAGTATATTTTAAAACTACTACATATAATTAAAAAAAATTAGCTAGTTATATCTTTAAAATTCCTTAGTAAATTTATATTAATATTTTGTAAATTAGACAACTGTGTTTCATTTGATTATGAAGTAATCTAAGTACCATGTGATAAAACATTTACTTTTTGTGCCTAAATGCTTAAATCAATTGTATTGAAATTATTTATGCTGTGATAGTTTAATTGTTGTGATGGACCATCTCTTAAATCATCTTTGAGGGTAGGTGTAGAATTAATCTATTCTTAAGATAATAATATATAGCAAAACCAAAAGATTATGAAGTTATATGATCTAAAAAGACATATCCAGGCATATGTTTGGAGAATCATGCTCCATCTTCAGCTCTCTCATCCTTGCCCAATGCAATTCTTTGTTTTTGCATAGAAGCATGAAACCAGTTTGGAGAAATTATACAGATTCTCTGACCATCCATCCATACCATCCATATTTGGCTTGATGACAAGTAGGAGATGTGCTAGTGGCAGAAAAAAATCCATTTTCCCTGTACTTAACATCTCTTCTCCACTTAGCCCTCACCTTGAAAGGTCACAGTGGGGAAGTGGGTAGAAAGATCTATCAATCCATATATGGTTGCAGCCACTTGCAAGCCTTGTGAAACAAGTTAGGGATAAAAGGAAATGTACAAAGGGTGTTTGTGGTACAAGTACTGAGAGGATGGACACCTTTTCTCAGTCATGTTGCTGACTAGGAATGATGCACTTGATACCAGTGTGGTGGTTTGAAAGTCAGGGCGGCTGTTTGCATCTGACCTAAGAAGGATTAAAATTGATTAGATATCATAAAGTGGAGGTGATGGCAATATTTTCATTTTTTTAATTTCAGTTTGCTGAACCATCACGAGCCCCTTCTGCTTTTGCAGCTATTTACTCTAAAGGAGGTATACCGTGCAGGTAAAATCAATATGATTTTTAACTGGCCATATTATTCAAAATAATTATGTAAAATCAGTACTGTATTCAGTTTAAATGCATTGAAAGTTTTATTTACTAGTGAGGTTGAAATAAAGGGTGACTTATTCACACTGGCTATTGGATTGGAATAGATCTCTGGATGTTGTTAATGAAAACCATTTTAATTCCAAAATATAATTACTGAAGGTCTATGGTAAAAAAATAAATAATTTAAGAAAGCGAATGAACCATTTTTTAAAAAAATGATCAATTTAAACATTCACAGGCTTGGGCAAGTTGCAAATAGAAAAAGTCCTATCTTGTTGGTAAAGTAAAAATTGGCAATTTAGTGAAAATCTTTATATTTCTTAGTAAGGATATTATTGTTTTTGCTTGTTTCAGTATATTTCTTGGAATCTTTCTAGACAGATGTAAGAACTATTTTAAAGGAAGCAATATAGATTACTCATAGTGCGATATCATTTTAAGATTTATTACTAAGAAGCATTTATTTCTTCACAGCATATCCAGTTTTAGCTTATTCTAGACAATAGAAAATTTTATTCTCATTGTGGAAAAAAATAATCACAACTTTTTTCCCACCAAATTCAAGAAATACAGTTTTTGAGTGGTATTTTCAGATGTGGAGTGAAAAATAAGCTCAAGAAACATTCTCTAATTTATTGTTACTATTTCATGTTTAGATTCTGAATTGAAGCCCTGTTTTAAGATTCTTTACACACCCCCCACAGCAATTTATTGTTGCAAAAATGTAAAAACAATGTTATACAGACCTCTTATGAAAATAGGTCAAAGGAGGAGGCAAGAAGTCAAGACCATTACAAAGAAGCATGAAGAAATGTTTGGAGTGATGAATAAGGTCACTGTCGTGATTGTGATGATTATCCCTTGGATGTATTCTTACATCAAAACTTATCAAATTGTGCACTTTACATATGTGCAGTTTACAGCATGTCAGTTATGCCTCAATAAAGGCTGTTGAAAAAGAAGGAAAGCAGCAGCAGACCCTAATTCAGGTGCTACCACTTTGTAACCCTCAATAGGCCATTTCACCTTCCTGGCCTCAGTTTTCTTCACTTTAACAGGGATAAAACCTGGTTTGCCATCACATTATTAGTGTTAAGGTCCAATGATCTATATCTTAAAAACAGTGTTCTTTATAAATCATTTTTTCTTATTATATTTTCACTGTTCGCATTTTTCATTTTTTGTAGGTTACCTATTGTGTTGTAATTACGACTGAAAGACATCACCTGGAACATTTGTATTAAGAGTCACAGATAGCAACATGATTAAGCACCAAAACTGTAGGCTTAACAAACATGGGGTCACCAAACAATTTTGATGAAAGAGTAGGAATTTGTAGGATTATAGACATTCCTTTATAAATGTTCTTGTAGTATCTTTTAAAGTCATAGTATTCCTATGTTTTACAAGATAATTCTAATATGGTTATACTCTATAAAGAGTATGTATGTTAGATGATCACTGCTTAATATATAATTACATTTTCCTTGTTACATTCACTGACTTTTATATTTTAGATTGGTGCATGGTTCAGTAAGACACAGATTACAGTGGGAATGTCCTCCTGAAAATCTTCCATTTGATCCTCTTCTTATTACTTTAGCTGAGGTAAATATTCCATCGCTCCATGTTTATGGAAAAAAAAATCTTTTAAAATTTCATTAAATGTTATTTTATAGCTTGTCAGTAAATCTTATTCTGTGCTTTTGAAAAAAGAACCAAACAATAGGCATTGAAACAATGTACCACGTTAAACACTAATTACGGTCGTTACAAGTTTATTAGAGTTTATTAGAAATTGATTAATCAGTTTTATAAATATGGAATTAGTATACATGAGGATTTGTAGATGGTAGATGAAATAGTCATACTTAATTCAAAAACTAAATATGTGGAAAATGAAATCATAATGAGGAAGTTTTTTTGTACTAGTCAAATCATGAAAACATCAAGGATTACATCTTAAAACTGCGTCAGTTAATGATAAGCGGTTGTTCTGTCTCCATACAACCAATCATTTTAACATGATGTGTTTCTTAGGCAATTGATACTAACTACGTAAATGTTTTTTCAGAGAAATCTCTAGCTCTATGCTCTACTTGTACATTTTCAGTCAAATGTCATGGAGGTGGTTTTTATAGAGGACTACAAAAAATTGTTTTTGATAGATTCCTTTATATAACATTTGTGTCAGAAAAAACATTGCTGGAGTCTTAGCTTCAAGTGAATCATTGATACCTTCTGTGAATTTTATTCCTAGAGTTAGAATCAGATGTTAAGAAATGAATAAACTAGTTATACCATATTTAAACTTTGAGTTACCTGCTTTTTTTTTAATGGTTAAGGATCATTTTGTTGTCATAGTTAAGAAACAAATGATTAAATTAGAGCTTTGGTGATATTAATTTAAATAGGCAATGCCATGTATGCAGAGTAAGTCACATAGGATTAAGTAGTCTAAGTAAAAATATGACAGTAAAAGAATTCAGATGTTTTCTTTATTTAAAGGAACCACTTGCCTTCCCTGTAAAACCAGTGGGGAGGGCCAAGTGGGAGCAGAGCAGGAACAAAGTAGATAATTATGCCAGTTGAGATTCCTTAATTATAATGAAACATCAAAAATCTCTAGTTCCTCCTTTACCTCTCCAAATATGTTTAATCTCTTAAGTGGACTTATCAGTTACTAGCAAAGATTGCCAAACTGTTTCAGTAACTTTTTGCTTTTCTTCATTTATAGTTCAGCTTGTGAAATTATCTTTGTATGACATGCAGTATATTTTTGTAGGTAGCCTATTTTGAAATTCAGTTTTGATTACAACCTTTTAAAGTTGGTATTAACAATGATAAAGTTTAGTGATGTTTCCTTAGTTCTTTTTGAAACTTTAAACCTTTTATACGTGATAGCAAACTATTTTTTAAACTGATCAAAACTGATGTCTTTGAAAGCATACTACAGCTAATCACAGGGTACAGGGAGGGCTTTAATTTAGGTGTCATTAAAGGGACTCTGACTTTAAAACACATAAAGTCATCCCTTTATACAAGTAATATCCAAATACCATTGCTTTTTTATTTCTGTATTGAGTGGATTTTTAACCTTCCCCTCTACTCATTTACCAAGGGGATAGTAGTGACAGAAGAACTGCTATTGAAATCCGCTTCAGCTTTTGACTTGAGATTCTTCAGCTCTGAAATGAACAGGTCCTCCTGAGATCATAGGACCTGTGATCCAAAATGATGCCCAGGTGTTTGGCAGAATAGTTTTCAAAAGCATGATAGCATCAAAGATAGAAAATGTTTGATCACCGTTTGGAAGCAGATAGTTAGGTCTAAAGGATGAATTAGTTGAAAGTTAGTATTTCTGAGCATGACTTTACAGCTGATTATACTTATTTACTTCACGGATAATTAGTAAAACTGAAGGAGCATGCTATTTTTTTTTGTTGTTGTTCTGCTTTGTTTTATCTTTTCAAAAAATGTTAGATGGCCCTTTTTTCTTGACTCACAGTGATTGGTTAAATCATAAAAGAGTACCAATTGTTTCTAATGCATTTAGGGTGGAAAACGTAGCGAGAAATGATCCACGTGAGTCTTTTTTTCATATTTTTATATTTCATTCCAGTGTTTAAAATGACATTTAAAATTTTACAGTGCTTTGTGCACATAGTACAATATTTGCCTTCTGAATATCTCAATATAAAATATTTAAATATGAAGGAAATATATTTTAGAAACTCACTAAACAAGTTATAAAATCACCGTAAAGGCAGGGGATCCAATAGTTAATGTATTCATTAAGGAGTGGTTATAAATATACAGTTTAGATTAATTTGCTGGGCTTTCAGACTGTGTGGGAGTACATACAAATTTTTTTAGTGTCCTAGTGAGGTTTTTCTCTCCTTTTTTCTCTATTTTTATTTACCTTCCTTTTCTTCCTTCTCTTTCTTGCTTTTTCCTTCCTTCCTACTTTCTTTTCTTTTTCACTTTCTTTATTTTTCTTTGCCTCTCCTTACTTTTTTCCTGTTCCTTTTTAATTTTTATTTTTCTTTGCCCTTCCTTCCCTTCTATGGATAGAGATTCCTCCTATCTCATGTACAGTCAGCCCTCCCTATTCGTGGATTCCACATTCGTAGATTCTACCAACTGCCCAAAACTATTAAAAAAAAAAAAAAACATGAAAACATAACAATACAATAAAAAATAATGCAAATAAAACAATATAGTATAAGAACTCTATATGTAGCATTTACATTGTATTAGGTCTTATATGTAATCTAGAGATGATTTAAAGTATATGAGAGTATGTACATGGATTATATGCAAATACTATGCCATTTTATATAAAGGACTTGAGCATCCACGGATTTGAATATCCACAGGGGTACTGGAACCAATCTCTCTCAGATACCGAGGGATGACTGTTATGTTCTTTGTTCCACATTTTCTCAGTGTGATTGAAATTGTAATTGCTGAAATTATATATCATGATTAGGAAAATAATAATGATCAAACTTTTGATTTTTGCTTAGGCTAGTAAGGATTTAATTTTTCTCTTATTAGTATAACCAAATGGGTAGTAAATTGTGTTTTTTGTTTTTTGTTTTGGCAGGGTCTGAGAGAGACTAAACATCCATATACCTTTGTGTCAAAGGAGGCTTTTAGAGAATTACTTTTGGTCAAAAGTGCTCCTGAAAAAACTGTTCCTTTGCTACCTAGACTGATTCCTGTGCTAAAGGCAGCTCTGGTATGGCATTTATTTCATTGTACTTTCCATTTCAAAACATATAATAGAAAAGAAAGCTATAATATATGTAAAACATTTTATGCCTTCTTTCCCCTTCAAATTATTTGTAAATTAGTCCTTTACCTGTGGTTTTGACATATGCGCAGAATTAGGCCACTATTATTCAGGGCCGTGTGATTACATCTCTGAAGATAGCTTGAGAGCATGTACTAAAGGTAAAAAGGGACATTTTGAGTAATTAGAGAAAGTAATGAACCTCAAATCAGCCTTTCTGTATGCTAGATATATTTTAATTCATGCTCAATCTGGTTGAAAATTTGTTTTTTGCTTCTTGATGTCCTGCATTGAGGGTTAATTTTTAAATTCTGTGTTGCTAATTATCTTCTGATTTTAAATATTTAATCTTATTTTTTTCTCCACCTGCCTTCCCTTTATTCTAACCCATCTTTCCTTTCCTTTTCTTTTCCCCAATGCCTCTGCACCCTCAACTAACAAACCCTACAGGTGCATTCGGATGATGAAGTGTTTGAAAGAGGATTGAATGCCCTGGTACAGTTAAGTGTTGTTGTTGGTCCTTGTCTAAATGACCATCTGAAACATCTGCTTACCAGTGTAAGTACCGCAGAGGTTAGAGAGTGGTTGTGTATATGTGTCATGCACCATCCATATCTCTTCATGATTTAATGGTTTCAAATTATTCTTTAAAATAGCTTAAAACCTTAAAAATAACCTCATCATCCTACCCAAAAAACATAGAGATTGAACCTAGTTGTTCGTAAAACATTTTACTAATGAACAGTTTTCTGTTTAATAGTTTTTAATGGAAAGTGTATACCTGAGCAGAATTTAGGGTTGTAATAAAAAGTTTGCACAAGTTGAATGGGTGAAAATTAATGAACGGAATAATGGTGTTGAGCTTATGTTGACTAGCTATGAATTGAGAGCAGTGCTCATACACTCTCTTGTGTAATTATGTGTTACCAAAGCTGTGTTTTTCATCTTTTTTTGCTTATTTTTCATTGTGAGTTTTTAGTGAATCTGTAAATTGCATTCAAGAAGAGACTTTTCCTGATATGTATAAGTTTAAGCCTTGTCACAAATATACACTGGGACACTGTGCAGTTCAGGAGGTCCCCAAGACTACCCTTGGGTTTAATGACTTGCTAGAAGGATGCATGGAACTCAGAAAAGGTGTTATTCACTGTTACAGTTTATTATGGCAAAAAGATAAAGATTAAAATCAGCAGAGGAAAGAGGCACAATGGTGCTATGCAGGAGAGCTAAGGTATGCAGCTTCCAGTTGTCCTCCCCCAACGGAGTTGTGCAGACAGTGCTTACTTCTTACAGCAACAATGTGTGGCAACATGCATGAAGTATTGCCAACTAGAGAAGCTCATTTGAGCCTTGGCGTCCAGGGTTTTAATTGGGGTCTGCCATGCAGGCCTGACTGTGTGGCTGTGTGGTTGGCACTAGTCTGTAGCTTCTCCGGAAGTCGGTCAAGCTGATACCCTGTGGCTCAAGGCCCCCACCGTAAATGACATTGTTAGTATAGAGTATCTGGTGTGGCCCAGAGCCTCCAGGTTATCTCTCATCTGGCAGATACTCTTATCTGGCAGGAGATTCCGAGAGCTTAGAAATTATCATCCAGGAGTTAAAGGTAAGGGTCAGACTTTCTTTAGGCAAAAGTAATCCTGTACTGCACACTGATATAAACATTAAAGTTCCGGCTAAGAGCATCCACAGCTAGGATCTCTCTGCTTGCATTCTTCTGTAGTTCAGAGCTGAAGCATGTATTTCGATCACAGTTCTACCTTTCCAGTTGAGGCCCATTGAGGACATATGCTGGGATGGGTGGTCTTGTGGTTTCCAGTTTGATTCTTCTACCTGTCCCTGTTACTGGATTATTCATATAAATACTCTGTTCTTTGTCCTCTCTTCCTTAATGCAGGAAAATACATGTTTTAGAGGTTTAACTTTCTATCACAGTCTTCTAAATGCTCTCGCAAGTTACAAAATGGAAAAGTATGCTATTTTATGGAAAACTTACTCCAGATATCATACTTTAGCAGATTTTGTAGTATTAGTATTGTTATCGAGCAAATGGACTTGGCTGTACAATGTGCACAGAAACCAATACAATGTGGCACCACTTTATTGCAAAACTGGCCAGCAAGGAGACAGGAGAAGGCTTAAATCTATCTCACCAATTTGGAGTCTAAGGAAAGTTTATGGGCTCAGAGGGCAAGAGAAAGGGTTTAGGAATGTTGTCTTGACAGGGTTTGATTGGAGGGCTTCAAATTTGGTCATTTATGGTAAGGAGTTTTGAGGTGGATTTTAGCCTTGGATCATCTGGGCCAATGGACCCCTCACTTCTGAAAGAGTTCCAGCATTCGGGTTCTAGTCATGTCCTGGGCTTCTTGGTTCATAGGGAAGGAAATATTGGTTTCGGCTGTTGTTAGAGGTCAGAGCTTTTTCTATTGTGCGTGCCAGGGCTCTATGACTTGCAGTGTTTGGGTCTGTTATACCTACAATGTAACTCGACAGTTTGTTATCCACAGAGTAGGCCCAGTTTGTGCTGGATCTGCAGTTACAATATTGCTTGAAATAAAAAAAAATTGAAATCTAAACAAATTAAGGAGTATTTATGAAGTTTTAATTATGCAAATGATGAACATTATTACTTTTTAATATCATTTCATTTTCCCCCAATCTTACTTTAAAAGCTTGCCAAGAGACTAATGGACAAGAAATTCAAAGAGCCAATTACCAGTGCACTACAAAAGCTAGAACAGCATGGTGGAAGCGTAAGTAGAACATTATTCCTTAAGTCGTGATTTTTTTTTTTTTGCTTTTAGTCATATTACAAAATTCACTGTGTATTTAACATACGCTATTTCATTTCAGCCACAGGTAACCATGTGAAATTGATATTGCTATTTGCATTTTAGAGCTCAGAGTTTCTCTCCTGCCTAGGTCTCACCATTTTCAAGCACTGGGACACGAACCTAGGATGTAGAAATACAAGGCTTGTACACGTTCATGACGCTTACTATGTGGCAGTCCGTGTGGTGCAGTGTTAGTTTTTTTCTTTAAAGTACTTCTGATGTTTTTGTTTTGACCATTAGCAAGTTCACAAAACCAAAGGATTAACTTAGCTCATTGAAGAAAAATACTTTTTCCTCTTTCATTTGCCATCTTTTCTGCCTCAAAATTTACAATCTATCAATAGTCAAAGATTGAAATGACATCCAAACACTGCACTATTTTGTCTGTAAACGAATGCATAGCATACTCCTACATGTGTACACGTACATATGCACACTCCAGTTGATTATCCTAACTTTTTAAGGTGCAAGACTATGGGGAATTGCATTACTCTATGGTGTCAAATCTCTAGGTTAATTGAATTTTTATCACTGGAGAAAAGTCTTTAGATAATCTAGTCTTAGAAATATTTGCATAAAGGAGTCTTGTTTTTGGAGATTATGTTTAATCACATCTTAGTGATAGAATTGCAAGTGATTATCTTTTTTTTTTTTTTGTTTTGTTTTGTTTTGTTTTTGTTTTTTTGAGACAGAGTTTCACTCTCTTGCCTGGGGCGAGTGCCGTGGCATCAGCTTAGCTCACAGCAACCTCAAACTCCTGGGCTCGAGCAATCCTACTGTCTCAGCCTCCCGAGTAGCTGGGACTACAGGCATGCGCCACCATGCCCGGCTAATTTTTTCTATATATATTTTTAGCTGTCCAATTAATTTCTTTCTA
>RJWJ010018657.1:0-31295 GCA_004363605.1 Indri indri
GACTACAGGCATGCGCCACCATGCCCAGCTAATTTTTTTCTATGCATTTTTAGTTGTCCGATTAATTTCTTTCTATTTTAGTAGAGATGGGGTCTCACTCTTGCTCAGGCTGGTCTCGAACTCCTGAGCTCAAACAATCCGCCCGCCTCGGCCTCCCGGAGTGCTAGGATTACAGGCGTGAGCCACCGCGCCCAGCCCCAGAATTTTTAATATCTCTGTATTGCCTCCTTTTTGAGAATTGAAAATGGAAAAATTTTCAGAACATTGCATTTTTCTTCACTGAGCTTGAAATTTGTTTCATATCAGTAACAATTTCTTCTTTTAATGGCTGCATGGTATTCCCAGGACAGATATCTTATAATTTGTGTACCTTATCTTCTATTGATGGATATTTAAGTTGTGTTCCACTTGTCTATTAGCACATAACAAAGTCCCCCAAACCTACTGGTATAACATGACAACCATTTTGTTACGTTTGTGGATTCCGTGTGTCAGGGATTCAGGCAGGGCGTAACGGGGCCAGCTTGTCTCTGCTCTACAGTGTTTGAATCTTCAGCGTGGAAGACTTAAAGGCTTGAAGGCTGACACTGAATTGAATGGCTGGAGACTGGGACCACCTGGTTGCTTCTTCACTCGCTTGTCTGATGCCTGAACTGGGATGACTCAAAGGCTAAGCTCAGCTGGGACTGTGGTGCTTTCACCTGGCCTCTCCACGTGGTCTTGGCTTCCTCACAGCGGGGCAGCCTCCAGGTAGACAGACTTCCTGCGTGATGCCTCAGGGCTCCCAGAACTAGAGTGCCAGCAGAAGTTGCATATCCTTTTATGTCCTAGTCTTGGAAGTCAGAGCATCACTTCCACCATGCTCTGTTGGCTGAAGCAGTCATCAGCTCACCCAAGGTTCAAAGAAAGGGTACAAAGGTCCCACCTCTCCACAGAGGAGTGCTAAAGAATCTGCAGCCATGTGTTAACACCACCGAAGGTTAGTTCCAGTCTTTTGCTGTTGTAGTTCATTTTACACCCTAACATCTCTTGAGTCCATTCATTTCTCTGCACCAGACCAAGACACCATCATCTCTGATCTGGAGCATCCTCACTGGTCTCTTGCGGCCACTCTTGTGCCCTCCATTCTGTTCTCCTGAGAGCAGCCAGAGGGACCTTTTCAGAGTGCAGATCAGATCGCATCTCTTCCCTCTTACAACCCTTCCTTGGCACCCCCACCATTCTTGGGCTGAAGTCCAAACTCCTTACCTTGGCTTTCAAGGCAGTGCAGGGCCTCACTTCTGCCTGCCTCTCCAACGTCATCTCCTGTCACCATTCAGGACCTTCGGTTTGAATTGCAGGAGTTCTTCCCACCTCTCACCCACCCCACCCACCCACAGATAAATGAGTGAAGAGCACACAAAAAGCACTTAAGCCCTTTGCACATAATGAACATCATTTGTTTGCTACTACTATTAGTCTGTGGTCAGTAAACACTTACTGAGCTGCCTACTCAGTGCCAAGGTCTATGCGAAGCTCTCAGATACAACAGTGAACAAGAAAGATGTGGCCCTGTCTTGCGGAGCTCATTCATCCCTCTGTCCCCAGCCCCTAGCACAGGAGAAACACAATGAATTTTGAAGGCATGACGGCATGTTTGTGCAACGGTGCCTGATGAAGTTCAGAGAAGCACAATGACTTTCCTAAGACCACACAACAAATGTGGGACAAAACCAAGGCTGAGAGCACGTGACGGGCATGAAGTAGACACAGACGCCTGGCACCGGGAGATGGGCAGTTGGCACACACTGCCCAAGGCAGAACTGGGAATAGATTGGGAGGGAGAAAAGGGAGGCTGTCTCATTGGCTCCTTCCAAAGGGGAAAGGGTGAGTCCCTTCTCTCCAACGCCTCATCCCCCACCCCAGCTCCCTTCTCAAGGGAAGAGGGACCAATTCTAACAAGGGAAGGGACTCACAGAGGAAGAGGATGGATCAGTGATGGATAAGGGGCTCCTGATGCAAGCGGGAGGGGACTTCCCGGTAGGCGTCCCTTGAGAGAGGTGGGCTCAGCGAGGGGTCGGGGCGCAGAGAGAGTGAGATGGGACTCTGTGATCAGGGTGGGGGCTTGGTGAGGAGATCCGGGTTTCTGTACCGAGCTGGGGGCTCCATGAGGGGGATGGAGCCCAGAGAAGGGACTGAGGATACAGTGAGGAGATGAAGACTCAGTGAGGGGATGCGTCTGAAATGAGAGGGGTGGGAAATTGACCGAGTGAGTTTCAGGGACTGCAGGAGGTGGTGGGGCCCAGGGAGGCGGAGGGGTCTCTGTCAGGGCCTGGGGTCTCGGGGAGAGAGAAGGAAACTCTGAAAGGTGCAGGGGCTGGGGGAGCTGCAAGGGACCGCCATCTGCAGAGCCGGCCGCTGGGGCGGGCCGGCGCCCCCCTCCTCCTCCCGCCCCCGGATCACCCCCGCCCCGGACTGCGGCGCAGGCGCGAACCGAACCTGCTTTTGCTCAGCTCTCGCTCCGGTTCCCGCTTGCTCGGCGGAGACAGCAGGCAGAGAGGTGAGCTTCGCCCTGCTCCACGCGCCGCCTGTCCCTCCCCGCCCCCCCAGAACCCCCACCCTGCGCCTGCATTCCCAGCCCCCGCCGTGTCCCGCCTGGGGCGGGACGCCTGCACCTGAGCCTTGGGCTTTGGGAGGTGGGGGTCTCAGGGAACTAGCAGCGGACAGAGATAGCACCAGCCCCATTGCCCTTCCACACCTCAGGGTTGACAGCCTGAGCGGAGACTTCAAAGGACAAGATCATCCCTCCACCTGTAACTAAAAACCCATTCCTACTCCTCTCTGCCTCAGTTTCCCTCTAGGGGAAACGACACAGTTAATCTCGACCCCGGGGACCGGTAGTTAGTGAGAAAGAGTGGTGGGGGAGTGGGGCGGGGTGGTGGTGGCTTGATTTCCCTTGCTACCCACCCCTCCAGGAGGGCGCCCCTTCTCCCCGCTGGGCAGCCCCAGACCCTGGAGTGGGAGGGTCAGGGGGTCTGGGAAGGAGAACGGAGCGAGGCCGTGCAGAGACAGCAGATTCCATCCATCCTGGGGCCCTCGCGCCTGTCACCTTCGCGTACGCCTCCCTCCTCTGCTTCGCCGCCGCAGTATCCCCCTCTTCGGACAACGCAGCCCCCTCCTCTTCCTGTTCCCTTCCCACCAAGCTCCTCCCCTCTCCCGGCTAGGGACACCTCCCTAGCGGTTCCCATGGCAACCCTGGTCCGGGGTATCTGCTCCCGGTCCTCGGCACCCTTTCCCTTCCTCCCCACCCCGCCCCACCCCGGCTAGACCTCCTTCCTGCAACCCTAAAATGGGAGGGGAGGGGCCAGGCCTAGGGCGAGGCACCGTCAAGGTCACCTTCCTTCTCCAGTACCCGCAGGGTTGAGTGATTATATATTGCGAGGGAGGAGGAGCGGTGAATTGGAGAGGAGGAGCTGACCCGGGCCAGCAGTCCCTGAGTCCCTCCCCGCCCCCTCACCTGAGGTCCTTAATTAAGGGTCTCTGCACTGAGGCTCCGATGGTCCCCTGGGCCCCCATTCGCGCTCCCCACCCGACCTCCCTAGGGATTGGAGGGCCCCTCTGATTGGTGCCTTACCCTTCAGAAGCAGCGTATTGTTCTATTTTGTTTGAAGCTGCTCAAGGGGAGAGGGCCATCGCGGGGCGGGGGTGACACAGAAGCCCCACCCTCCAGCAGCTCCTGGCTTTGGTTTTAGCCATACCCGTGTATGGATACACAGGTACCTTCCATTCCCAAAGCCTCAGTGTCCCCTTTTGTGAAAAGAAGTTCCTTAAATAGGTTTCTCTGGGAATCCAAAAGCCCTTAAGTCTAAGAGCCCCTAATCCTGAGGGCCCCTGACTTTCACCTCCCGTGGAGTCAAAATTCCCTGGAATTTGGAGGCTGATAATGGGTAGCCCTGGGGATGGACCTTTTAGGGCCTTGCAGCTTGGAGACTCCAGCCTGATGGGACAAGTGTCAGCTATGACAATTAGAGGGGCCCTGAAGAGGAGTAAGCGTTTTGGGGGAGGGGAGGAAGAGGATCTCTCACTCCAGACATGGAGCCCAAGAAGTTCAGGATGAAAATAATTAACAAAGAAATTACAGTAATAATCACAACAGCTACCATTTCTCAGCACCAGACACAATAACTGTGTAAAACAGGTATGGTTATTAGCCCTGTTTTACAGATGGGGAAACTGAGGCTCGGAGAGGTGAAAGCACTTGTCTGAGGTCACACAACCAGGAAGTGGCTGCTCTCGGATTCCAATCCAAGTGGTCAGGCTCCAGAGCACACAGTTCCAGCCACTGGTGGCCTCCAGGGTAAACGTGCACATTTACTGACACCTACAACCGCCAGGGCTAAGCACTTTGGTGCATTGGCTCATTCATTCACAGTGTACTTAAGGAAAGACGGGCTAGGATTCCAGAAGGCCAGGGTGTCTAGGGTGGGAGGAAAAGCGAGTGGGGCACAAATGTTTGGGGGGTTGGGAGGGTCACCATGGCAGCTCTCACTAACCTCTCCCTCTGTCAGCTGCAGCTGCCCCACGGGTATCCATGATGCCGAGCTGTGATCGCTCCTGCAATTGCAGCCGAGGCCCCAACGTGGAGGATGGCAAGTGGTATGGGGTCCGCTCCTATCTGCATCTCTTCTATGAGGACTGTGCAGGCACTGCTCTCAGTGATGACCCCGAGGGACCCCCGGTCCTGTGCCCCCGCCGACCCTGGCCCTCACTATGCTGGAAGGTAAGGGAGAGGAGCAAGTCTTCTGATTTCTGTGGCTTCATGGAGGAGATGGGACTGAATTTAAGGCTTAGAGGGGAGAAAGAAGAGGGATGGTGTAGTAGTTAGGAGTCTTGCAGTTTCAGGCAATAGAAAAGCCGATTCGAATGGTTTAAACAATAAAGGGAAAACATTCCTGATTTTTTAGAAGAGACCAGAGGTTTGGTGCCTTCAAGCAAAGTTTGATCCAGCAGTTCAAGCCATGACGCTGAGGATTTTGCAAGATTTCTCTTAGTCTTCAGAGTCCCCCTGGTACCCTACCCTTGGAGCCCGTTGGCTTCAGACTTTCCCCAGGTGTTCTCCAAGTGGCTGCTACAGTGCTGATCCTCAGACCTTCACTCCACACCATCCGAGGGAAGTTTCCTTCAGTATTTCCTTCAGAAAAGAAATAATGCAGAGTAGCCAAAAATTAAAAGCACATTACCACTGACATTATCCCCCCCACAAAAGAAAAATACTTAGGTGTAAACCTAACAAAATATGTCCAATATGACGAAAACTACAAAACTCCAGTGAAAGATATCAAGGAACTAAATAAATGGAGAGATAGCCCATGTTCATGGATAGGAATACTCCCTATTGTCAAGATGTTAGTTCTTCCCAACCTAATCTGTAGATTCAATACAATCTCTGTCAAAATCCTAGCAAGTTAGTTTGTGGACATCAACAAACCGACTTTCCAGTTTATATAGACAGGCAAAAGATCCAGGAGAACCAGAAATTAAAAACACATTGCCATTTACGGGAAACAATGCTTTCATTCCCAGAAATCCTGACAAGCATTGCATAGGCTCTGACTGGGTCACTGGCCAGCCCTGAACTAATTACTAATTATGGCCAGGAGATAGGATACACTGACTAGCAGAAGTCAGGTTCCTCTCACTTAAATCTTACTGTGGCTTTCCAATGATCTACCGTTGCCAGGACAGTGGAAAGATGTGAGGGAAACCCAGTTGAGGGAACCCACTGTAGTGCCAGAGAGAGTGGTCAGCCAGGGTGCACCACATGGGTAAAGGTGTGGAGGTGACAATGAGCTGAGTCCCTACAATGAGCATTGCTCTTTGCTAAATACTGTAGGGAGACTGAGGCAGAGGGTCCCTCCTGCTTTCGGACTTCACTCTAGTGGAGAGGTAAGGCATCAACCTGTACAACCTCAGGTCAGGTGTGCAGAAGATGCCAGGAGAGGAAACAGTCTCAGTGCTTGGGGTGATCAGGGAAAACTTCAGGGGAAGATGAGTACATATTTAAAATTTTTAAGCAGGATCTGGGTGTGGCAGCTTATGCCTATAATTCCAGCAACTCAGGAGGCTGAGGCAGGATGATTGCTTGAGGCCAGGAGTTCAAGATCAGGCTGGGCAATGTAATGAGACCCCATCTTAAAAAATGATAATAATAGGCTAGGCGCGGTGGCTCACACTTGTAATCCTAGCACTCTGGGAGGCCAAGGTGGGAGGATCGCTTGAGGTCAGGAGTTAGAGACCAGCCTGAGCAAGAGTGAGACCCATCTCTACTAAAAATAGAAAAATTAGCCAGGTGTGGTGGCTCATGCCTGTAGTCGCAGCTACTTGGGAGGCTGAGGCAGGAGGATCGCTTGAGCCCAGGAGTTTGAGGTTGCTGTGAGGTAGGCTGACGCCACAGCACTCTAGCCCAGGCAACAGAGCAAGACTCTGTCTCAACAACAATAACAACAAACAATAATAATAATAATCATAATAAAAACGTAGCCAGGTGTGGTGATGAGCACTTGTAGTCCCAGCTACTACTCGTGAGGCTGAGGCAGTAGGATCACTTGAGTCCAGGTGTTTGAGGCTGCAGTGAACTATGATCACACCATTACACTCCAGCCAAGGTGACAGAGAGAGACCCTGTATCTAAAATAAATAAATAAATAAATTTTAAGCATCTTATTGCCAGGCATTATGCCAGGCTTTTGTGGACACAGAATTTAAGAAGACATGGTCCCTGTCCTTAAGGAACTCCTAGCTGTGGTTCATTTAGTCATTCAGCAAATATTTTTTCAGCCTCTGTTCTGTGCCAGTACTGTGCCAGGCACAGAAGACACCTAGTAAGCAAAAACAGGCCCAGTCTCTGCTCTCACAGGGCTCTCAGTCCCGGGGGACAGGCAGACATTACTTAAATGGTAACCAAAATACAAGTCCAAGTGTGCACCAAGGTGAGTGCACTGAAGAATGAATGGGCATGAAGTTTACACAGAGTGCGGAGCAGGGGGCCTGACCCAGTCCAGGGGTCTCCTCCCTGAGGAGGTGAGGCTTGAGATGAGATCTGGCAATGTACAAGAGTAGAGAAATAGAGGGTAGAAAGGACAAGGGGATAAGTTGGGACCCAGTAATGATGGAGGGGCCTCAAGGTTGGCCAGAGAAACCCACTGTTAGGAGAGAGTTGGGAAGGAAATTAACCAAGAGGCCTCCAGATTCCAAATAGAACTGGGTGTGGTCATGTGCACCTATAGTCCCAGCTGCTCAGGAGGCTGAGCCCAGGAGTTCAAGACCAGCCTGGCAACATAGTGAGACCATCTCAAGAAAAAAAGGAAATGAAAAAAAAAAGATTCCAAATAGAACATGATAATTTATGTCCCCTGGCAATTAGACCCCGGCAGGTGTGTTCTATGATTTCTGTCTCTTCAGGTTGGATCAAGGGGTTCCCTTTAAGCGCAGTTGGGATCCAAGGCCCCTGCGTGACCCTGACTGCCTCTGTTTGTCTGCCACTCCCCAGATCAGCCTGTCCTCGGGGACCCTGCTTCTGCTGCTGGGTGTGGCGGCCCTGACCACCGGCTATGCAGTACCCCCCAAGCTGGAGGGCATCGGTGAGGGTGAGTTCCTGGTGTTGGATCAGCGAGCAGCCGACTACAACCAGGCCCTGAGCACCTGCCGCCTGGCAGGCACAGCACTCTGCGTGGCGGCTGGGGTCCTGCTGGCCATCTGCCTGTTCTGGGCTATGACGGGCTGGCTGAGCCAGGACACCAAGGCAGAGCCCTTGGACACTGAAGGTGATGGCCACATGGAGGTCTTCGGGGACGAGCCAGAGCAGCAACTGTCCCCCATCTTCCGCGATGCCAGTGGCCAGTCATGGTTCTCGCCCCCCGCCAGCCCTTTTGGGCAGTCTTCTGTGCAGACCATCCAGCCCCAGCGGAACTCTTGAGCTCCCCATGAGGCCAGAGGAGGAGCCAGACCTGGGGTCTGGACCCTTCCTCCTCCCCACCACACCCCATCCTCTCATTGTCTCCCCATCTTCTCCCTTCCAGCAGGGCCCTTTTATCTAAGCCCCCAGGAGGCCCATCTCCAGGTCAAGTCTGGAGCTCGGATCCCTGTGCCCCTTCCGCAGGGGTAGGGCCCAGCGTATCCAGGATGTCAACTTCCCTCAGGTCCTACCCAGACTTCCCACCCACCCCTCCTTCCCAAGGCCCTTCAGGGGCAGAAGATGCCTCCCACAACCCATCCCCACTCTTCCCCCGTGTGACCTTGGGCAAGCCCCTTACCCTTTCAAGCCATCAGGTCCTGCCTGTCTGCTACGAGGGGGTTAGACCACATTCTGGAGTTCTGTGGTGTTCCTATTCACCCGGGACATATGCACCACCCTCCACAGACACAGGTGGGAGGGGGGATCATTCTCCCGCCAGGCACCTCACTTGGACCACCCCTCCAGGACGGTGTGAGAACATGGACCCTCGCGGTGTGCTTCCTACCTGGGTTTTGGCATCAGAGCCCCACAGCCCACCACCAAGGGCAGTTACTAACCCCAGCTTACAGGCGGTGAGGGAGGCAGGGAGGTGATATGTCCAAGCCCACACAGCAAGGCTAGAACCTGTGTGGTCAGGCTCCTCCTGGGCCAGTTCTAGTTCTGTGGCTGGAGCAGAACCCCGCACGTCTTGGTTCCCAGGGAATCCCCATGGCAGAAGACAGGTTGGGCCCAGAGAGAGTAGCTGGTAGCCTGATGGCCCCAGGTGGCTGCAGAGATACGTTGGGCATGGATTGAAATGGTCTCTAAGAGCCAGAGGGCAGGAGAAGTGGGATGTCTTTGCCCTTCAAAGTCCACCTACCTAGAAACCGACAGGGACAGGCCCTGATCCTGACCCTGACCCTGACCCTGATGACAAATGTGCTCTCTCCGGGGGTACCAGCCCCTCCTTCCTACAGGCTCCCCAGCCAGAGGCGTCATCTCTTCTCACTACCAGTAGGGGGAGCTCCAAGGCAGCTGGAGAGAAGCCTCGGGGCTCCCGTCCTGCCCCTCACCCTGGGTCTCCTCCAGCCTGGAGGGCTTGGGGGAGGGTCCTCGGTCCTCCCTCACCAGGCCAGACTCTCCGTCCTGTGCCCCACGCGCCCTCCCCTCCCTGCACCCCCCCATCCCACCTTCCCTTCAATAAACAGCTGGGATGGACGTTGACTTTGCTTCCTTTCTCCCTGACACTGGGGCGTGGGGCGGGAAGAAAAAAACAGACTGTTATGAGCACCTACTGTGTGCGGGGCACTTAAATCCACTATTTTTCATTTGCTCCTGAGGATAACCCTTTGAGGGAGAGACCATTGTCTTCGTTTCACAGATGCAGTAACTAATGGCCAGAGAGGTGAAGTCCTTGGCCTAAGGCTTCCCTGGCGTGGGGTTCAGAGCTAGCCAGGTCAGCCCATTGCCTGACAGTGTGGCACTGCTGTCCCTGGGTGGGAAGGAGATTCCTCGGCCACGCTGAGAACCTACTGCCCCATCCCTAAGAGGCATGTGACGCCGGGTGTGGGAGAGGGGCTGGGGTCAAAGGTGGGATCTTTTCCAGGGTCCTATTGGCACTTAGTGGGGCCAGGCCCTGTTCTCAGTGCCTTGCAGACAGGAATTCATTGAACCCTGATGACAACCTATGAAGTAGGGACTGTTATTCCCACACCTGGCTCCTAAATTCCAGACTTGTATTTCCATCTGCATTCACCTGGATGGTGCATGTCAACTCAATCTATTCTCTGTATTACCCCTCCCCTCCCACACCCGCCCCTGCTGTCCTGTGATGGCCCTGCAATCTTAGACAGTAGCAGCCCCATCCTGCTGGCTGCTGCAGCCAAAACAGTGCAGTCATCCTCGACTCCTGCTTTTCCTCACACCCCGAGTCTAACCCATCAGCAAGTCCTGTCTACTCAGCCTTGGAAACACAGCCTGTAGCCACCCACCTCTCGCGTGCCACGGCTAGCTCCCTGGTCTCAGCCACCGTCACCTCCCATTTGGATTATTGCACCAGCCTCACCCTGGTCTCCTGGCTTCTGACTTTTGTGCCCACCCCCAACTCCCCAAGTCTAATCCCTATAGAGCAACCAGACAGACCTGCTAGAACATAAGTTAGGTCATGTTCCTCCTATGCTCAGAATCCTCCCATGGTTCCCACCTGACTCTCCCCGTGACCTACACAATTTGCTGACACCCCCTTTCCTCTGTAACCTCAGCTCCCACTACTCTCCCTGTTCCTGTCTTCTTTCCAGCCAGAGTGGTCTCCACCAGTTCCTCCAACATCAAGCCAGGCTCCTGACTCAGGCCTCTGCCTAGCTGTTCCCTGTGCTGGTGAGCTCCTGCCCAGCCAGCCATGTGTTCATTTCCCTCGCTTCTTCAAGCCTTTGCTCAAGCATCAACTGCTCAGGCCTTCCCTGAGCAGTCTATTTCAAAATGCAACCATGCACCCATTTCCCTGTTTACTGATAGATCCCAAGTGCCTAAAACAGTGCCTGGCACATAGTAGATACAAAAACAAAAATGTGTTGAGTAAATCAATCTTAGTTTTACAGATTAGGACACTGAGGCTTAGCACCATTTAAACAACTTGCCCAAGGACGCCACAGCTAGTAAGTGGCAGAGCTGGGACTCATACGCAGGCAATCAGGCTCCAGAGGTCACAGCCCTGGTCTTGACACTACACTGCCCCTTAGTTTGAAGGCCAGAGCTGGAGACTCAACACGAAGTGCACACAAGTGTACTCAGGTGTTTGTTGCCATGTAGAAACGTGAACGCAGTATTAACAGATTTTTTTTTTACAAGAGACATTCAGACTTCTAACCTTCGGAGCTGTGAAAGAATAAATTGCTGTTGTTTGAAGCCACCTAGGTTGTGGTACTTTGTTACGGCAGCCCTAGGAAACTAGCGCAGGGTATAAATTGTTGCAGCCTGCAAGAGAGGCAATATCAAAATGGAAAATACACATGCGCTTTGATTCCTCCCTCTTCTGTACCTATAGGTTAAATTCTACATGTTGGAACACTACAGCATGGTTTGTAATAGAAAGCATTTGGAGACAACCTTAAGTGCTCATTGGCAAGGGGCTACTTAATAAAGCGTGGCACATTCATACACCGGACGCTACGTAAAGAACGAGAAAGCTCTTTATGTTCTGATCTGGACTGATCCCCAAGTTATATCGTTAGGTGAAAAGGTGCAAGGTGCAGAACACTGTGACTACTTTTCTACATTTGTGTAAAAAGAATACTTTTGGACATTGTTTGGCTGCCTTCAGGGAGGGGACATGAGTGGCTGGGGACAGGGGTGGGAGGGAGACTTTTACCCATTTTTAATTTTGAACTATGTGAATGTATTACATTTTTTAAAAATAAGTAATTGAAAAAAATGTAAAATAATACAACTGATTACATACATTTCATAAATGGGGAGAAGAGACAAATATTCCTTACAGAAAAATTCTAATTCATAAATGTAGAACAATTGAGAGAAATAGAAACATCATCATTATTCTCTAACACTAGATATGGCTAATTAAAAAGAAAAGAAAGGCCGGGCGTGGTGCCTCACGCCTGTAATCCTAGCACTCTGGGAGGCCGAGGCGGGCGGATCGTTCTGAGCTCGGGAGTTCGAAACCAGCCTGAGCAAGAGCGAGACCCCCGTCTCTACCAAAAATAGAAAGAAATTAATTGGACAGCTAAAAATATATAGAAAAAATTAGCCGGGCATGGTGGCACTTGCCTGTAGTCCTAGCTACTCAGGAGGCTGAGGCAGGAGGATTGCTTGAGCCCAGGAGTCTGAGGTTGCTGTGAGCTAGGTTGATGCCATGGCACTCTAGCCCAGGCAACAGAGTGAGACTCTGTCTCAAAAACAAAAAAGAAGAAAAAGAAAAAAAATAGAAACATCATCATTAGAACATCACAGTGCTAATTGTTGCAGGCAAAAGCCACCAATGAACAATAAAATGAATGGCTGAAACTTTAAAATGAAACAGGATATTTGCGTAGTCTCAAAGTATCTCCCGCCCAAATATGTATTAATCTCTGTGGTGGTTTTAACGTATGTGCACAAGTTCTTTGGTGCTCCAGCCTTTAGGAAACGGAGCTTAAGTCTTTTCCCCTTGCATGTGGTCTGGACTTAGCAACTTACTTCTAACAAGTAGAATGTGGCAAGGCAAAAATAGTGACTTCATAGTGAAAAATCTGGCAGATGCCACCTTAACCGAATGATCGAAGTTAGCACCAGCAGTAACAAGTCTTGTTGGTATCAGACCCTCTGAAATGAAGCGATAAGAAGGGCCCTTCCCCCACATCCATAACTTCAGCCTAACCAACCAGAAGACCCTTTCTCTACCATATCTGACGAGCACTCTTCAAAAGTGCCCAGGTCATAAAAGACAGGGAAGGGTCAAGAAGCAGTCTCAGGTTGGAGAAGACTCAGGAGACATGGCTGGAGGCATGCTCTGTACTGTCTTTGCAACTCTTCTGTAAATCTACCATTATTTCAAAATAAAAAGCAGGCCAGGCGCGGTGGCTCACACCTGTAATCCCAGTGCTTTGGGAGGCTGAGGCGGGAGGATCACTTGAGGCCAGGAATTCCAGGCTACAGTGAGCTATGATGGCTCACTGCCCTCCAGCCTGTGTGACAGAACAAGACCCCACTTCTTAAAAAAATAAATTTAAGGAATTAATTAAAAAGCAAGGAAAACAACAATTGCTCTGGTCAAGAGGGAGTAACAGGGACGAGGTTTAACCCCCATCCCACTGGAACCAAAGAATGGACCAGGAAATAAGAAAATGCGATGAGCCCTGCAATGGCCCCAGCTGACTTCTGGGAGCGAGCTCCCAGGCCCTGGCATCCATTTCAATACCCTCTCTCAGTAACTGATGGACCCAACAGACAGAAAATCAGTAAGGAAACGGAAGATTTGAACAACGCTATCAACCAACCTGACCTAAGCGACATTTGCAGAGCGCTCCACTCAACAACAGCAGAATATCATGGCGGTCGGCAGTGGTGGCTCCTGAGACCCCTGGGGGACCCAGCACACACGGGGCCCAGTGCTGTCTCAGCGCGCCCTCTGCTGGTTCTCTGAAGTGGTGGCAGCTCAGCAGTCTGACAGCTTCCCTGCTGCCTGAGAGGGAAGCTGTCTCCTCTCACAGGCATCAGGGAGGGGCAGGAGGCTGATGAGTGGGGTCCACCTTCTGTTCCGTCCCTCTTCTATCCAACCCCCACAGCACCCTGGAGCCTGCCCTCCCCTATCCCTACAGCCCCAGGGGACTAGGTCATTTCAGAGAAATCCCTCTCCCTCACCCCCAGCTGGACCAAAGAAGGGGGTGATCTGGGGCCGCTGCCTGGTCTCTGGGGCACTGTGCCAGGGCAGAGAGCTGAGATGCCCCATGGTGAGAGAGACAAAGCGATGTCCGTATCGATGGGGAAGGTGTTCGTGGGGAGGTGGAGTCAGACAGGCAGACAGAGAGCAACACTCACGTCCCAAAATCTTTGTCCCAAATCCTGTATGGAGTGCAGGCTGAGCCTGAGTCAGTCTGCCAGGGTTCAAGCCACTGTGTGAGCCTGGGCAATTTCTTTACCTCTCTGAGCTTGTTTTTGGGTCTCTAAAATAGGGACAACAAGGATACAAATCTCCTGTTGAGGATACAAATCCTCAACAAGGATTGTTTGAAGACCTAGTGAGCTAACACAGTGCCTGGCACAGAAGTGCCCAATAAATGCTAGCTACTGTTCTGAAAGAGAGAAATCCAAGGTCAGAATCATCAGGCAATTCATAGGTTGCAACTATGGATGATGATTCAGACAGGGTCCTGCCCTCCAGGGACTGACAGTCTAGTGGAAGGACATTCCTGTGGACAGACGATGGCAATATAATAAGACAAATGCTGTAATAGAAGAACACAGTAATGTCACATCACAGGGGACAGACACAAGGAGAATCAGAGAGCAGCACATAATAATCACATATATAGCACTTGTCCGTGCCACTTTGCATGATTAGCTCTTTCAGGTCTCATGCTGCCATAAGGTGGTTACCATCATTTCCAACATGCAGAAAAAGAAACTGATCGCAGAATGTTTCCGCATCCTGCCCAAGATTGCACAGCTCGCAGAGCTGAAATTTGAACACAAGCAATCCAGGTCCAGAATGACGCACACTTCTGGCATCCACAGATGCAGAAATGACCTCACAATCCTACCAACTAACTAAACTGATGAGGGGTGGGAGTCATACTTAGAACCCCTCACACGGGTGCACGCAGACACAGGCAAGCATATGCGTGTCTATTCAGATAAACACCAATTCCTGCCCATGACAAGAAAATCCTCTGGAACACCACCCCAGGAATGGTGTGCATTGTTGGGGAAAAAATCAGCCCCAGATGACCTCAGAAACATATGCTTTCATATGTAAATTGGTGGGCCCATATACAAGTTCTTGAATAAGCATGTTACATGCCCAGATGTGCATCAACATGCATTCACATGCATACCAACAGGCATGTAAATTACGATAAGTCTGTAGACACACTGACATACTCACAGTGTATTTGTACTTACTCAGCTACTGAATTTTTTAGCAGCTACATTTATCGAGCACCTACTATATGTAAGTAAAGATGAGGCTTATAGAAAGGAAGTGGCTTGTTCAAGACCACACAGCTAGTGAGTGGCTGGGATTCAGATCCTGGTCCCACAATATTAGGCCACGGTGTCTACCCCTACTGTTGTGCAGATGCATCCATGAGCAAACACTGTGCTGCGGTTGGATTGCGACTTTGACATTGCCTGTGACGTTGGACATGTCATGTCCTTGTCTGGGCCACATACCCCTGTGAGTCTATTCACAGGTGTGCTCCACAGACATGAACGGTGATGGGACTCACTCCTGGTTGATGTCACCAGGGCTTTGAGCTACTTTCCCTTAAAGATCCCGGCTGGCCACATGCACCATCCAATATTGCCATGCCAGGCCCTTCCCACACCCCACCCACAGTGCTGGCTTCTCTCCCTGCAGACGCAGCACCTGCCCCAGCCTATCCCCAGTGGTCCTGCCTGACTCCACCTGCAGCCCCCACCCCGCTGAGCCACGCTCTAAAGAGAGTTTCTGTGACCAAGGCATCTGGGGCTTGAGTCGAGGTTTATCTGGGGACTGGGATCACAAGTAATGGGTCAGAGCTAAATCTGCTTCCAGGACTGTAACTCAGGAGCTAGAATTGGAATTCAGATCACGGATCAGGACAGGAAATCTGATGCCCCATCAGTGACCGAGTCAGTGTTCAGTCTGGGGCCAGGGTCAGGGGTTAGCCATGGCCAGGGTCAGTGATCGGGGCTCAGATCACCGCCAAGATTTCAGATCAGAGTGTGGCTTGAGCCCAGAGTCAGGCAATAGGGTTCAGTCTGGGACCAGAGTCAAGGATCAGGGCTCAGTCAGTGTCCAGGGCACCAGCCTAGTGTCCTCTTCCTCCGGGGAGGGACTACATGGGTGACGTTGGATCTGAATGCCCTGAGGAGCACCTTCCAGCCTAACGTTCCATCACTCAGGCAGCCTGTGCCCTCTCAGCACCTGCCCCAAGCCTCCCTTCCATCCCTTCACCTCCCTGGTCACCCCCTGAGGGCCAGGCCTGGCTCCGTGTCTCCCACAAGGCTAACCGTTCTCACTCTGGCACCCCAGGGGACCAGGATGGGGGTAGGGACGATGGGACAGGGCTCCGTGCCTGACCCGGGAGGGCACCTTGCGCAAGGCTTTCTGATGCAACTGGCTGAACACTTCAGCCCCCCACCCCACCCCTGGAGCTTTTCGCAGAAAGGGAAGAGCTGGGCGGTGGCCTGGCTTGAACTCTCATAATCCCTTTCTGTCCCCAGCCTCTGAGGGCTTCGGGACCTGCAGGAGACAGGCAGGAAGGCCAGAAGGAAGGAAGGAAGGAAAGAAGGTCAGATGACTCAGCAACAATTCCCGTATCAGGAGGGGGCGGATCTGGGGCTCCTCCTTCTCCCCAGAGGAAGGAAGAGAATCCGGATCCCTGGAAATCTGGAGATCCCCGCCCCCCAACAAAGCAGTAATTACGTGGATGAGCCTCGGAAGAGACTTGCTGCCCAAGGTCGCCCAACTCTCAGAGGCAAGGTCAGAACCAGAGCAGCTGTCCTCCTACTGTCCTTCCACCTTGCGGAGGGCGGAGACTTCCCCAGGAACACTCTGTCCATCCCAGTGACCCCGTGGGCTTGCTGCGTGACCCTCGGCAGGTTTCTTCTACTCTCTGACCCCTGATTTGCTCTCCTGTAAAATGGGCATAAATCCATGCTTAGTGCACAGGGCTGTGGTGAGAGGCACAGCCTAGGCCTGCCCCGTGGGCCACACTCAGGAAACAGCCTGTCCCCACCTCCCCTTTCATCCTCAGCTCTCGCAGGGCGTGTGTGCTGGGGGAGGGGGCGCAGCCGCCCGGGGCCCACTGGAAACAGTAACAGCCGTTGAATCCAATGAGGCCCCTGCTGGAGGGACACTATTATCAATCCCATTTTCTAGATAGGGACATGGGTCGCAGAGTCGCTAAGCAACTTGGCCAATGTCGTACAACTAGTACAGGTGGTACAAGGCAGGGGACAAGAGACCACAAGCGTTTTGAGTCAGACCGACTGGCTCCGAATCCCCCGGCCCCTCACTCCTCCCTTCCCTGAGCCTGGTGTCCTCATCTGTCTCCAGGGACGAAAACAGCAACTTCGCAGGGAAGTTTGAGGGTGACCTGAGATGATGTAAGGGAAGCACCCCACAGGGTCGTGCTCCACTCACGGGCACAAGAATCACATTCCTCGTGAAGAAACCCAAGTCCCCACATGCCATCGCTGGGCTGGCCTTCCTGCCTCTTCCGAGGCCCGGCCTGGGCATGGTCCAGATGATGAGAGATTCCTGCAAACCGCCTGCCTCCCCACTCGCCCCCCCATGAAGGGGGAGATGCCCAATCTCTCAGACAAGGGCCCCCCCAAGAGAAGCACAGACCTCCAGCAAGTGCAACTCTAGAATCATCCACCGTCTTCCCCAGACTCGTTGGCCCAAATCCATGTGGCCATTTGTAATATTAGTTCCATAATGTTTTTCTTTCAACTAGCTCATTTTTAAAAACTTAGGGAAATTTATTTAAAATGGAAGTTTAAGTCACTGACTTAAGTTTAAGTCACTATTGGAGAATAGAAAACTACTATCATTTGCCATAAAGAAGAGTTAAACATAAAATTAAATACAAGAGAACTAAAACGAGATTATCCAATTCTGGCTAAATCCTTTCTTGCTGTGGCTCCGAGCTGAGCTGTACCCTCTCTTCCTTAACATGAGGGACATTAAAAACACAGAAGCTGTTGAATGGGACTTCCTCCCCAAGTCACTGAAGACACAGGAAGAAAATTAAAAGGGAATCACAACATGACTCCATGTTATTTTGTGCACAGTCTCGAGACTCTAAAACCTTCTGGCGTCCCACCATTGTTGTACATAGCATATTTTGGGAAACACTGACCTAATCCAATTCTCTCTTCCTATTTTACAGATAAGAACACTGAGGCGACTTGCCCACTGAAGGTGACTTGCCCACAATCTCACAGGGTCAGTGGTTTCAGCAGACCTGGAATCCAACCAGACGTTCCAAAGCATCATTTCACTTTTGTGGGGAAACGTATGAAGATGAAAATTTTCAAGGACAGCGACGGCGGACTTTTAGGCATATGGCACTCAGGAGGGACACCCGCATGGAAGGGAAGGAGGCAGGCGTGGCTCCTGTCATTGCCATGGACCCACACATCCTCCCTTCCCAAAGAGCACAGCTCTCTGAGTTCCTCACTCCACCACTGGGGGTGGGAAACCAGGCTCATCATAATTACAGCAGAGAAAAATCCAGACTGCTTAGCTCAGAAACCTAGAGAGAGACGTTCTGAGCTTGGAGAGAAATTCACGGAAGCTCAACTTTCTCTCCAGAAAAGGGCTCATTTATGCATTTCATTTTGTGTGTGTGTGGGGGGGGGGTTGGTCACCATTTATTTTCTCACTTTTTAACAAATGCTTATATATAATGGCATTTGGGTTCCAGGCTCTTCACAAATATTGTCATTTCATTCTTGTGACAAACCAATGAAGTCGGTACTATTATGTTCCCCCTTTTACAGATGAGGAAACTGAGGCACAAAGAGCTTAAGTAACTTGCCCAAAGTCTGAGTGGTAAGATTTGAACCCAGGCAATGTTAACTATGACATGAGGCAGGCTTGATGCATTTAATCCTTATGACTGCAATGCAAGGGGGGTATAATTAATTTCATTTTATAGATGCAGAAACCAAGGCTCTAGGCTATTTGGTGTCTATGTTGTAGATCCAGGAGTCAAACTCCTGTCTACCTAGACTCGTCACCTCTTTGCCATATGCCATGGATCGTGTGTCAGGAAATCTTGGTCTGGGGGTGTACGGCTCAGCATGGCACTTGTTTTAGTCCATTTTCTGTTGCTTAAACAGAATACCTGAAACTGGATGATTTATAAAGAAAAGGAATTATTTCTTACAGTTACGGAGGCTAAGAAGTCCAAGGTAGAGGGGGAGCATCTGGTGAGGCACTTCTTGCTGGTGGGGACCCTCTGCAGAGTCCCAAGGTGGCACAGATCACATGACGACGGGGCAGAGCGTGCTAACGTGCTAGCTCAGGTCTCTCTTCCTCTTCTTAGAAAGCCACCAGTTCCCTCCCATGATGACCCATTAATTCATTAACCCATTAATCAATAAATGGATTAATCCATTCTTGAGGGCAGAGCCTCCATGAGCCAAGGTACCTATAAAGGCGTCACCTCTTAATGCCACAATGGGGATACACATGAAATTTGGGGGACACATTTGAACCATAGCAGTAGCCATTTGCCACATGTGGATATTGAGTGCTTCAAGTGTGGCTGGTGTAACTGTACTGAATTTTAACTCTAAAACTGAAGGTAAAGTATTTTTTCTGTTAACTACAACTCGATTGCTTTGGGAGGACCACATTTCACTTTAACCATTGGCAATTTAGCTTCCGAGCGCATTTGTGTCCAAACCAAGTGTAAAATACACACCAGATTTTGAAGACATTAGTATGAAAAATAATTGTAATGACATTAATAATTTTTATATTGATTATCAGTCGAGATAATAATACGTTGAGCATATCGGATTAAATAGATTATTGAAATCAACTTACTTCTGCAGTTTCTTTTTACTTTTCTTCAACACATGACTAAAAAATTTTAATTACATACGTGGCTCACATTCTGTTTCTGTTGGAAAGTCCTGGGGTAGAATTGGGATTTGACAACTGAAAACGTGATAAGGTCCCCAAATTTGGGGGCCATGCCCAGGGTGCCATTCCTGTGACCATACCCACAAGTCTATGTGGAGGCTGCTGGGTTACAAAGATTGTGACATGTCCCAGGACAGCACAGGCACTGGAGTCAGCTGCCCCAGGCTCACATCTCAACTCTGCCTCATACGACGAGGTGAGTGGGCTTGGGTAAGTCCCTGATCTTGACTCTTCTTGCTTATAGAATCCTGTCGACTGTGCCATCTCATAGTTCCTTAAGTGCTTCACATTCCTGCCTCAGGGCCTTTGCACATACGGTTTTTGCTACCTCCCTCTCACAACTTTGCACCCCTCACCTCTTCTCTTCCCTAAGATCTTAGTTTAGACATCACCGTTCTGAGGACCCCTACTGAAAATAGCCACCCTCAGTCATGATAGAACAAATCTATTTTCTTCTAGAAAATACATAACATTATTTAAAATGATCTTGGTTTTGATTTTATTTTCTTGATAATGGTCTGTCTCTCTACTGATTTAGAAGATCTGTGAGGGCAGGGATGGGTCATTCTGGTCACTGCTGACTCCCCAGCCTTTAGAACAGGGGCTGACACAGCACAAAACAAACTTAGGAATGTGTGAGCAAACCCAGCACAGCACTGGCTTCAAAGAGATGCTCAAAAAACAACCATCCGCTTTTCCTTGTACCTTACGGCTGTGGAAGATTCCCACCCCCAACCCCCACCCAACCTCTCTTGGTGTCCTCGTGAGTTTGTTCATCCCTCCCCAGCAGGGGACTTGCCAGGGTTAAATGAGATCCCAGAATCCCCTGGTGTGCCCCAAGGCTCTGAGACACAGGTAAGCTGGTCCCTGGGGTTCAGGAACCAGAGAAACAAAGATGATTCTGCCTGCCTCCCATCCAGCCTCTGCCTAGAGGAGTTATTTTTTGACACTGGTGAGTTCAGGTCAAAAGGGATTTCCAAGAAAGGTGCTGGACCCCCAGGGCCTCACAGGGATGTTTCACTCAACAGCAAGTGGCACCAGGGCCTCCCAGGCGTGGGCTGCAAGTCCTATTATAGGTCCCTTTCCATCCCAGAATCTCCATTGTTTTCACCTAAGATGTGCCACACACCGTTCTAAGCATTTTACATGCACTAAGTTATTTAACTCTGACAACAACCTTATGGAGTACTATTATGAGCCCATTTTATGGAAAAGGAAAGTAAGGCAGGGTTTTAAGTAGCTTTCTTGGGGTAGCAGGGGGTGGAGCAGAGGTGGAGGGCACACGTAGGCAGGATGGCTCCATGGGGCTTCTTCTTAACCACCAGGCTGCACTGCCTTTTCCGATGACTGCTGCGAAGCTCAGCCGACCTCACGTCTCCTCAGGACACCACCCTGGTTGTCCTGAGCCCAGAGTCGCCTCTGAAGTCTGCACGCCTCCTCCACACTCCTGGGCTTAGCCTGGCTCTCAGCAGAATGGGGAGAGCGGAGCTTCCCGCCTGCTCAGCGCTCTTGAAGGTTTAAGAAAAGCAATGGTGGGAACGCGCTTTATAAACGCGGAAACACGAGGAAAGAGTCACCATTTGCCCTTTTCTCTTGAGCACCATCCTGAGAGGGAAGAACATTCCTCCCATTTCAGAGATAGGGGACTGAGGCTCAGAAAAGCGAAATGGTTGTTTCCCAGGTAATAGAAACAGTCCGTGGCTGGTGTCCGCACGCGAACTCCGGGCGCCGGGCGGGACGGGTGGGGGTCGGGACCTGGCGCCCCTGGGGGGCCGGGGGGCTGACGGATGGGAGAGGCCCGCGCCCGGGCGGCGTCCCGGAGAGGCGGGGCGCGGGGGATGGCGCAATCACCGGCGTGAGGACATCAGGCGGCGGCTGATTAGCTTAGGTTTACATCACCCGGCCCGGAGCCCGAGCCGGCGCCCGGCGCCCTCCGGACACTCGCAGCGGAAGCGGCGCCGGCTCCGCACGCGTCTGCGGCTGGGACCCGGGTCGGGGCCGGAGCTAGATCGGATCCCGAGCTCAGCCGCAGCGGAGCGGGCTCCGGTCCACCTGCGGGTGCCCCGGCGGCTCTGAGCGCCGGCAGCTCCGGGGCCCACGAGGGACACCAGGGCAAGGTACCCCGCGGGGCGCAGGAGAGAGGACCCGCCCGGAGACTGGCGGGTTGGAGGGGGCGGCTGGGGCAGCGGCGGCACCGGGGGCCCCTGAGAGTCGGCGTGTTGCTGCGTGTAACACACACACGACTTTTAACATACCCGCCGTCCTGGGGGCGCCTTGGGCCGAGTGTCCCCCCCAGGGTCTCAGGTGACGCGGCCCCGCACGGCGTAGGGTCGCCCGAGTGTGGCTGAGTTGGGCTGGGGGGGGGGGGCTGCGCACCCGCGGGGCCGAAGGAGCCGAGGACTGAGGTGTCGGGCTGTCACCTGGAGAGGAGGGTGTGCGGTTGTCTGTTTTGTGTGAGTGTGGGGCAGGGGACGTGCGTGGTTAGGTGAGGGGAGGTTTGTGTGAGGGGATCTTGGGGGGCACTGGAGGACTGTGTACTTGTGGGGGTGTCTGGGGACTCTGCGGAGGTCCACAGGGGGCGGCGGTGGGTCTTGGGTGTCCGTGTGTCCGTGGATGGTGAGAGCTGTGCGGAGGGCCGGGCACCTGGGCAGGGGCTGACTGTGCGGGGGACACCGCCAGGACCAGGCTGGGGTGCCCTGGGAGCGGGCCGCAGACGGAGCGCGGGGTGCGGCGCAGAGCGAGTGGGAGCGAGGACTCCGCGCGCGGGATGCGGGGCCCACAGGTGTGCACCGCCCGTGTGGCCCCGGCTCTGCGGGCCGTACCGTGCGCGTGTGTACTTTGTGCCTGGGGACGGTGTGTGCTGTACCTGCAGCCTGGAAGGGTCGGGGAGGCGAGAGCCCAGGTCCGTCTCTTCTTTGCCTCACCCGCTCCCGTCCCGGGGCCGCCCCTCAATTTCCGCTGATCCTTCTGACCCCAGACACCCTCCGCCCGCCGCTTCCGCTCCCACGGGAGGGGCCTGGCTGCGGAAGGCGGGGCGAGGCGAGGCGAAGTCACCTGCACTGGAACGTTCGTGTGGCCTTGTTGGTGTCGCTGTGTGTGTGTGTGTGTGTGTGTGTGTGTGTGTGTGTGTGTGTGTGTTTGGTGTAATCTGCCGAGCTTCCCCTGGGTCCCCGCGTAGATACCAGGGGCTGCCTCCCTCCATTCTACCGGGCAGGTTTTAGTCCTGCAGTGTGGCCTACAAAGTCCCTTGCTCTTTTGTAGACGCAGTTACCCCATCTGTCCTCTGGAGCTTATCGCAGGCCCACCAAGCTCTGAGGATGGTTAGGGGCTAGGCGGCCTGGACTACTGGTGTGGCCCGGGCCAGAGTCAGGCAGTCTCCTGCTGCGCAAGGCACACAGCATTTGCCAGGTCTTATCTTGGATGATGACTTGGAACAGTCTTGATAGGTAAGGAGTGCCATCCCTGGGGAGACTTATGAGACCCCTCACAGTGGCACTTAAGCGTCTTCAGCTATGAATAATAATAGTAATACAGCAATAGTAGTGACCGTTTCCTGACACCGACCCTGCAACAGGGCCACGCTAAGCTCTACATGCTTTATTTGTGTTTTCATTTCATTGCCACAAAAATACTGTGAGCTCAGCATCCGTTTTACAGGAATGAAGGCTCAGAGAGATTGAGGAACTTGCTCAGGACTACCCAGCCAGGAAGGGTCTGAGCCAGGATAGAACCCAGTAATATCTGCCTATAGCCACCCCTAATTGCTTAAGCCAGGACCGTGACCTTTCACTCAATGTGGGGGCTCCCTTAAGGCAGTCCTTGCATTTGGGAGCAGCACAATTAGAGAAGTGGGTCTCAGTTTGAAAACTGACTCTGATGTTTCCCCATGACACCTGCCTCGGACTCTTGGGAAGGTCTTCAACAAGGCTAAGTCTGTCTCCCTCTGTCTCCCTCATCCCCGGGCCTGGGCCTCCTTGGAATGGAGCCCAAATAGGTGGGCAGATGAGTCCTGGAGAGAACCTTCCCACCCTGACATGCCATTGCCCTCTCCTCCACCCACCCCACAGTCACGCAGCCGTGAGGGTGGTGGTTTCTGTGTCACGCTGAGTGAATGAATCTTGGGGCCTTTGAGAGACCCTCTAGCCCTGCCCCACTTCTCGCCTGATGGGAAAGTGAGCTGTCTTGTGGACTGACTCTGCATGTGGGCCCTGTGATTCCAGAAGCTCTTGGGCCACTAGGCAACAGTAGAGAAAATTCACATTTGGAAAAAAGAGATACACTCTGTTTTGAAATAAGCAGTGAATGAACGCAGAATCTTTATCTTAAGGTGTTGAAACTGTAAATTCCCCTGCGTCTGCCAGATCCCTTCCTCTCCAAGAGGCTAGGCGCTACCGTGGCCAGTGTAGCCTGGGCCCTTCCAGGCCTTTTCCTTGCACATACAGATAACGGAGATACATCATTTTATATACTGGTGAGGTTTTTCACATAAACAGGATCGTCTTGTGTATATCATTCAGCAGCTCGCTTTGTTTGCTTGACAATGTATCTATTCTAGAACTGTGTACACTCAGTACATACCTGAGTCATTCATCATCCTCCCTCCCCGCTTCCATAGATAATAGATGCTGCTCTACAACACTCCACGGATGCTAAGTTCTCTCCCTCCCACTCACCAGCCACCAATTCCGTCTCTCCACTTTGCTTTTTTCTTTTCATTTAACAGTTCACTCTGGAGATCTTTCCAATAGTACATAAGGAGTGTCCTCAACCTTTTAAATGGCTACGAATTATTCCATTGTGTGGATGAAGTATAATTTATTTAACCAGCCCTCTATTGATGGCCATTTGATTATTTCTACCACAAAGGCTGCAGGAATAACCTTATACTTGCATCATTACACAACACACACACGCACACACACCACGTGCACTTGCGCCGTGGGATAAATTCCTGGCAATGGGATTAATTGCCGAATCAAAGCTCATGAATGTTTTTCAGTTTGATATGGTCAAAACGCACTCCGTGAAGGTTGCACCATTTTTTCTGGGTGTCCTTGTGCTCAGCTGAAAACCTCAGGTTCTAATCCCAGGTAAGAAGAGGAGATCTGAGATCGGGGGACCACTAGGTATCTCTGCCATATGGTGCTTGCAGAGCCCTTCTCAATAGGGCCTCCAGTAACCTCACCAGCCTTATATTTTTTGAAACTTTTCACATTTTTTCTGCAGATATATTCAATCCCCAACATGTTTTTGGGGAACATGCAGCACGTTGTTTTGCCTTTTCCCTCTGCCTAGAACCGTAGTTACTAGACAGCAGCATCAACCTTCCCTAGGAACTTATAAATGCAAATTCGTGGGCCTCACTCCAGACCTTGGATTGGCTACTCTGGGAGTAGGGCCCAGCAATGTATGGGGTAACAAGGCTTCCAGGTGATTCCAATGCCTGCCCAAGTTTGAGAACCATTGAACCAGAATGTGACTCTCCACATCACCTGGCTAACTCTGACTCTCCTTCAGGTCTCGATGTAGGGACTACCTCTTCCAAAGTCCTCTCTTGACCCACCAGCCTGGGAGAGAGACCCTCTGGGTTCCCAGAGTCCCATGCTTCTCCCTACAATAGGACTGACCACACTGGACATAATTTTATGATGACTCATTGGCTCTCCAAATGGCCTGGGAGATGCCGAGGGCAAGAACGCTAACTCATTTCTCTTCCCCAGCACCTGCCAGGGCCAGGCTCAGAGTAGCCGCACCATGGGTGTTAAGTGAATGAATAAGATGGCATCTCTCTCATATCTGTGAATGTACTAGACCCACGCAGTATGAGATGGGTTGATTTTCTTTTTTATATATATATATATTATAATTTACAGAGGCCATGCTGATCTTCTCTGTATCGTTCCAATTTTAGTGTATGTGCTGCCGAAGCCAGTACTGTTTTTGTTTACTATGATTTGTAAAGGAACAAGGTGTGTTTTCAAACAGGTATTTATTTCTTTAAATGTAAATTTCTGATTAGGAAATATATTTACATGGTTCGAAATTTAAAATGTATAAAAGTACAAGTTTCCTTTCAACCTTGTGTGTCCTTCTGGAGAGAGTCTATACATATACAAACCTATATATACACAGTATAATGTATTTATATTCATGTATTCTTCTTTAACACAGAGCATTGTGCACACATAATTCCGTGTTTGGCTTTTTTCTCTTGGTACATATGGGAGATCAGTCAACATCAGTATACAGAGAGCTTCCTGGTCCTTCTTCAGAGCTTGATACTATTCCACTACAGAGTTGTACCATGATGTTTGATCAGCCTTCTACTACCAGACATTAGGGATAGTCCCGTCTTTTGCTATAGACACAAGGCTCTGATCATCAGCCCTTTGCATACCTAATTTTTTTGTGAGCAGTTTAACTGGAGGATAAATTCCGAGAAGTGGGACACCAGTCAAGGGTATGTGCTTTTGTCATTTTAACACAAACTGCCAAATCACCCTCCATAAAGGCTGTGCCATGTACCCTCCCACCAGCAGGGGAAAAGAGAGGCCACCAAACAGCCCCCACTTAGGACCTTTCTCCCCTTGTTTCTAGATGCAAGCCACCCCTCTGGCTGCTCCTGCAGATGCCCTCTCCAGGAAGAAGCGGTTGGAGTTGGATGACGACTCGGACACCGAGTGTCCCATCCAGAAACGAGCTCGCAGTGTGCCCCAGCCCAGGCCACCCCCCTGCCTGTTGCCCCTGAGCACACCCCCTGCTCCAGATCGTGCACCTGCTGTGGCCACTGGCTCCCGGCTTGGGCCCTATGTCCTCCTGGAGCCCGAGGAGGGCGGGCGGGTCTACCGGGCCCTGCACCGCCCCACAGGCACCGAGTACACCTGCAAGGTATGTGCCCACAGGCCTCTCTCCCCCAGCATCACAGGAAGCCTCAAAAGGCTCTTAGCTCCAGAAGATTGCCAGGGCACCGAGGGGTCCCTTATATTCATCTATTCGTGTGTTTACCGGGGAAGCAGCCAGTGAGTCCCTGGCTAGGCTGAGACGAGAGAGTTCACGTGAACCAGGCGTGGTCCCAGCCCTGGGGGAGTTCACAGCTGAGGCCCTATCCTGTGATAAATGCTTCGAGGGTGCAGCTTAGGGACCATGTGAGCACACAGGATGCCTCTAATGTATTCACGGGGGTGTCAGGAGAGGCTGAATAGGAGTCAGCCAGGGAGAAGTGGGAGAAGGGAGTTGCAGACCGAGGCAACAGCTGTGCAGAGGCCTAGAGGAGTGAGCGCACGGCACTTCAGAGAATGAAAAAGACTTCACTGCGGCCAGAGGGAGAGGGTGTGCAGAAAGCGGCAGGAGGTGAGAGCTGGCAGCAGCTGGGCACGAAAGCGTCAGGAAGGAGCTTCCGCTGGGCTGTGGGGAGCCACTGTAGGTGTTTGCATATTTACACGAGAGAAAGGTGAGATGGGGTGGACATCAGAACTCCTGGGACCCCAGAGGTGATTGAGCCTAACCTGTGGCCATTTTACAAATAGGAAGACTGAGGTCAAGAGAGGGGAAGGGCCATGCATGAAGTCACATAGCATCAGGCCTGGAACCTAGAGGGGAGGTAAGGGGTAGAGAAGTCTGAGCAATCCTGGCAAAAACCAGGAAATGGGCAGGGCCGAGGCCCCCTGAGGGTCAGGCCATGCAGGACATTGGCAGGTCACATCCCCAAAAGGACCAAGATGAGAATACAAAGTCTAACAATAGGTATTTACGGTGCACCAGGTACTATCTTGATTGCTTAGTGTGCACAGTTTCTTTTAATCTTCACACAACCAATGAGATAATTAAAATTATTGTGCCCATTTTACAGATAGAGGACACCGAGGCTCAGAGAGGTGTGGTTACTTGTCGCATCACAGAGCCAGGAGGTGGCAGAGCTGGCAGGCTCAGCCCAGAGAGTCCTGTGTTCCACGTTAGAGTATGTGTTTCAGACACAACCAGGGCAGGCTGCCCCCGGTAGGCAGGTGTGAGGAAAATAGGGGAGACCCAGATACACAAGGGAGGAGCAGAAGGCGGCCTGGGTCTCTTGGGGATGCACAGAGAGGTGGAGGGACTTAAGCCTCCTACGGGGAGCAGCAACAGCTGGCTCCAGCACCTGCCGAAGGGGCACAGCGTGCAGGCGGCGAGATCCACACAAGGTCCAGCCCCCAGCTTCATCTGGGCTCTGGGCTGCCTGATGCTGGTCCCCGGTGCTCTAACCCAGGTGCTCCCTGGAACCCTGAACTCTGGGTCCCCTTCCTGCAGCATCACAGGTTCTTTTCCATTCCCACCGCAGAGGGGAGCCCATGCCGAGAGGAAGGACCCAGGCAGGCCCGAGGCAGAAGCGCCCTGCTGTTACAGGGCCCCATTCAAAAGAAACATTTAGGGAAATCCACTGGGATGGGCTCGTCCCCGTGCCAGTGTGAATTGCGGGGGCTGAACTATCACTTCCGGAATAGCCTTGGCTTTTCTGGTCAGTGTGTAGAAAGAGCGGTGTCCTTCTTTGTAGAGCATCACCTTATTCATTGATTGGACGAAGCTCCATCGCGCACCAGTACACGCGGCGCTCTGTGCTGTGGCCGAAACACAGCTCTGCCCGCATCAACTGATGTTCTCCTGGGAAAGACCAGGAATACACAGCGAATAAGGAAAACATGTACCATGTGATCATAAGTGCTATGGAGGAAAAATAAAGCTGGAAACAGAGACATCAGGGGACAGGGAGGGCAGTGGTGCAGTGATTTTAGCTGGGGAGGTGACATGCGAGCAGTGACTTCCTGGATGGAAGGAGCCAGCCTGCGGGTCTAGGGGAGGAGCATCCAGGCACTGGGTACACCAAGCGTGAGTGCACAGAGGCAGGAATGGGCCCGCCCTAACTAAAAAAAAAGAGTAGTTTCTGTTTTGAGTTATTTCCTCCACATCACCTCAGCTGGGTTTTTTAAGTTATATGCTTTCAATTTTTCTCATGGATTAAATATGTATATGCTGTGTGTGTGTGTGTGTGTGTGTGTGTGTGTGTGTGTGTGGCATAGTTAATATAACATGCAATGGGTTTCAAATCAGCGGTCCAAAAGTGGCCCCATACCATTGCAGCCACACTGATCTTTGCCTGGGTCTCCAGAGCAGGTGAAGCTCTTTCTTGCCTCAGGGCCTTTGCACTGTCTGTGCCTCTCCACCCAGAAAGCTGTCACTTTTGGACTGCACTTTCTAAAATAGGTGCCCCCTTCCAAAATACTCTCCATTCCGGCATCTTTCTTGGTTCCTTTGCAAGGCATATCAGAATTTGTAAGTATTTAATTTATTGGCTTGTTATACTGTCTCTGAGTGGGCACCAGGAGAGCAGGGCCCAGGGCTGCCAGTCCAGTTAGACACTGGTGGCTGGCTCAGATGGGCTCCTCGCGGCCTTGCGGAATGAGCGAAAGCGGGGTGGACAGCGAAACGAGTGAATGTAGGCCTGAAGATCATGGGCATAAGGTGACTTCCGGATTATCTGCCCTTCTGGATTTCCTCTGCTTTGAGGGTTATTTTTCTGTTTGTGTGGCCTGTTATTTCAATTATCTGACATTCAAGGTCATTATTGGGCAGTCGAGAGCACGGATGATGGAGCGCGGAGGTGCGATCCCAGCTGCGCGCTTGCTGGCTGTGTGGCCTCTCAGCTTCCTTAACTGTAAAACGGGGCAGGTCATACTACTTAAAGGGCTGTTGTCAGGGCTGAGTGACAGCTGGGACCGTTTTGCGAGGCCAGCCCAAGCTCCTTGGGGTCCCCAGCCGTGCTCACACAATGCTCCACCCACAGGTGTACCCCGCTCGCGAGGCCCTGGCGGTGCTGGAGCCCTACGCACGGCTGCCCCGCCGCGAGCACGTGGCCCGGCCCACCGAGGTGCTGGCGGGCCCCCAGCTCCTCTACACCTTTTTCGCCCGGACCCACGGGGACATGCACAGCCTGGTGCGCAGCCGCCGCCGCCTGCCTGAGCCCGAGGCCGCCGCACTCTTCCGCCAGATGGCCGCCACCCTGGCGCACTGTCACCAGCACGGTCTAGTCCTGCGTGACCTCAAGCTGCGTCGCTTTGTCTTCACCGACTCTGGGAGGTGAGTGTGGCCTCAGAGACCCCACCTACAGACACGCTTAAGGGGTGGGCCATGGTGGAGACCCAGGAAGGCAAAGTAATGTAGGCAAGAAGTAGACAAGCCTGGCCTAACCAGCGTACGCCCCCTAGTTCCCTCGGAAAAGTTGACTCAGTCCTGTTGGAAGCCCCTCGAGGTGGAGCCGTGATAATCACAGTAGCTGACAGTGGCGAGGGGCATCACTGCACGATCAGGCTTGTCCTGGATCCTTACGAATGTGAGGTAGGTACTATTATTGTCCCCATATGACAGATAAGGAAATTGAGGCCCAAAGAGGTCAAGAATTTGCCCAAGATCCTACAGCTAAGTAAATGGTAGAGGCCAGGATTTGAACCCAGATCTGACTCCAGAGCCTGGGTGCTAATTCACTCCGAGTTTGAGAGACAGGGGCCCACCTGGGCTTACCAGCTCACTCTAGGTGACCCAGTGTCTCTGAGCCTCACTTTCTCCATTGGTAGGGGAAAGGGCCGGATTGTTAGGATGTTTTCAGGATCTCTCTCTTTTTTTTTTTTGGAGACAGAGTCTCACTCTGTTGCCCGGGCTAGAGTGCTGTGGTGTCAGCCTCGCTCACAGCAACTGCAAACTCCTGGGCTCAGGTGATCCTCCTGCCTCAGCCTCCTGAGTAGTAGTGCCACCATGCCAGCTAATTTTTTCTATATATTTTTAGTTGCCCAGCTAATTTCTTTCTATTTTTAGTAGAGATGGGGGTCTCACTCTTGCTCAGGCTGGTCTTGAACTCCTGACCTCGAGCAATCCTCCCACCTCGGCCTCCCAGAGTGCTAGGATTACAGGAGTGAGCCATCTTGCCTGGCCTTCCGTTATCTCAAGACCACAGCCAAACAGGGCCTGAGGTTCCCCACATGGAAACCTTTTCTGTGAAACTGAAAATTAGCACTTCTCGGTTAAAAGGTAACCTTCCTTCTCTAGGTTGAGATGCTAAGAAAAGAAGACAGATAGGTAACTCTCCTGGGGAGAGAGGCAGAGGGACCTGCCTCCTGTCCCTTCCCCAGACTCCTGGGGGCCTGCAGGGTGTGTCAGGGAGCCCACTGAGCAGCCAAGGAGCGTCCATTTCATCTCAAGGTTTTTTTGTGGAGGAAGGAGTGTGACCCCATTGCATTTTTTTAACTGTTTCTTTTGAAATAATTTTAGACTTTCAGGAAAGTTGCAAAAATAGTTCAAAGAGTTCTTATATATCCTTTACCCACTTTCTACTAATACTAACACCTAACATAGCCATAGTACAATTATCAAAACTAAGAAAAAAAAAAAAAAGAAATTAACCCTGGTGTATTGACTAAACCATGGATTTATTCAGATTTCCCTAGTTTCCCACAAAGGTCCCTTTGCTCCATTTAGTTGTCATATTACCTTGGTGTCCTCCAGTTTGAGACAGTTCCTCAGTCTTTCCCTGTCTTTCAAGACCTTGAGATTTTTGAAGAGTACTGGCCAGTTACTTTGTATGTCCCTCAATTCGGATTGGATTGATGTTTCCCCACGGTTAGACTGCAGTCACGTGTTTTTGGCAAGAACACCACAGAAGTGATAGGCCCTTCCCAGCACATCGTGGTGGGAGATGCATGAGTTTATAGGTCATTACTGTGATCACTTGGTTAAGGTTGTGTCTGCCAGGTCTCCCCACTCTAAAGTTCCTACTTGCCCTTTGTAATTAATAAATACCTTGGGGGAGTACTTTGAGGTTATGCATATTAATGTCCTGTGTTTTTCTCAGCTTTCACCCACTAATTTTAGCAGCCATCTATCTTGCCTCCAGCAGTTCCTACTGTGGTGTGTGCTTAAGGCTGATGTTTCTATTTCTTTCTT
>RJWJ010018658.1:0-31311 GCA_004363605.1 Indri indri
CTTGACCTTAGAGTTGTTTCCCAGAAATGGCAGAATTTCTGGAAGACAAAGGAGTTGTGTTTCCTAAGGCCCCTGGGCAGACTTCTGACACCAAGAGTCACCATCCCTCCCTAACCTGTCCAAATGCACGTAGTCCCTCTGGTTTGAAATTCTAAATGGAATATGTTGTCAGTGAGCATTGTTTATTCTTACTAAAATCATTCTCAACTTGTAAATAAAAAGGCTGAAGATCAAAGAAAATGAGTAATTTTCCTAAAATTATATAGTTAATCACACTACATTGCTTCCCAACTGATCGAATATAAAATGGATCATCAAAACTTTCATTTTAAATGATCTCTTCAAATTCCTTTGGATTTATAATACTGGCCCTATAATATAGTACTTGAACATGCATCTATTATTATTTTGATTTTTTTTTTCTGTCAGGAGTGGTATTCTTTCCTTGCTGATCCTTCTCCCCTGAATTTGTCCCCCACAACGTGTTGCAGTGCTAGGCCTGGAGTAATTTGCTAATACAGACATGCTGAGCTGACCTGTCAGAAGTCATACTCTTTTTACATTAGAGACACTTCCTTACTATGCCTCTAAATCAAAATATTATTAATTATATAGATTCAATATCTCATTTTTAACACACTCTTCTTTCATATGCCCTATGTTCAATACAATTAATTAACTACAGTTTGCATCACATTGCGGCATAATGTGCGTTGCCATGCTTGTATAATTTATATCAATTTCTGCCACAATTTTCAATTCATTTAATTCTAGGAATGATCACGTTATGTGGCCAATGGAAACAGTAACAGGGACATTTTTTTTTTCAGGCTCACACAGGGTAAGAACCCTTGCCAAACACTCACAACACATAGCCACTCTCTACTCAATTACCACAACTACAGACAATTGTTGTTCAGCCTGATTCATCCCTAACAAAGCAAACACATATTTAACACTTGGTCTTGATGACTAAAGTCAGCGATTTTACCCATCATAACTGCAAGTCCCATCCTTTTCCTCTGTGCCAGCAATCTGCATCTGAATTGCCTGATGATTACTCTGCTGGGTTCATTTTGCCCACTCATGAACAGTTGCCAGTCTTTGTGGCCCAGTGCAAAAATAGACCCTTGGGCGGGCCATTCATTGTGTATCCAAATATTGAACAAGTTTGTAAAACAAATTTACATTTTCACTTTTGTTGTATTTTTCCTGACCTTAACCAGGAACAATTAGCTTTCCATAGGTTTTGTTAAATAGGAGTGTGCCCATGTAACCTATTCTCCTTGCTTTCTTCTTTTGACAGAGCAATTTCTTTGGCTATAGAAAGATGAATTTCCACAGATTCATCAGATAAAAGATTCTCCGCCCTTCTTCCTCAGTAACTGAACCATGGCACACACATTTAGTTAGTAAAACACTTTACTGTATTAAATGCATCCTTTCTTTACAGCCCTGACAGCGTACGTGTTTCCAGAAACATGGGTTGATTTTATGAACACAAAAGAAGATGAGCCCTTTAACACATTCTTCTCAATGATAAGCCTACTCTGCACTCTATCACATAATGCATTTTCTCAAGGACTTTTCTGTATTTTACAAACAAGTACTGAGAGTATTTGGTAGATGTGGAATTTGATTCACAGAAAGCTGAAATAACCAACCTGAGGTCAAAGAGGCAGTGCCTGGTCGATTTTATTCAGAACCTTGACCTTCTAACTGTCTTTTGCTCTAACATTATATTAATATATATATTTTCATCCAGCAAGAAAGAAGAAAAAAAAAAGAGCTTTAACCTCTTACTCATCTTGATATATAAACCCTTGACTGTCAATGCTGAGAGAAAGACTACGAAGGGAAGAAATTCAGTTATATTGAAACACCATCCACAAACATCACAACAAGAAAATGTAGTCTGCTTTAAACTGGTAAGTTCTGGTAGTTGTGAACTTTTTAATGAATTACATGAGTTAAAATGTTAATTTTGTAGTTGGTTGTTTGGCTCTTAGAACATATTTTTCCATCCAAATTGTGTGTATCGCTGGTTATGTTCTTGGTAAGGAATGAAGGAAGGGGGAAAAAAGCCTGTTTAATGTACATCAATAATGGAAATAATAGTACTATTTCAACTATATCTCATGTTGTTTCCATGGGGGAAAATATTTCAAGCTCCAGACTTTCACACCAGGACCATTTCAAAAGCAGATGTGACTGATTCTGACAGTAGTAGCAGATGCATAAAGAAAGGGTTAGGTGATAGAAAGTTACTAGATGGGAGCGGGTTTCAAAACCAGTCTCTTAATTCTGTATTTCTACAGGATAAACTGCATTTTTTTCTGTCTGCTTAAAGGATGCCAGACACTCCCCAGGTTCTCTGAATTGAGAAGGAATTACAAGTTTTTCTCCAGCAAATGGAGGTAGAAATGCAGATCATCCCTCATTCCAGGTACAGACATGCATTTTGTGTAAGAGAGAAGTCTCTCTGCTGGTGGGACAAGATACAAGATAACACACAGGAAGGAGGTGTGATTGAGAAGGGAGGAAACAGATAAGCAGGTCAAGTCCATAGTTTGTGTAAGGAATATCTATAAAAATATATTGCATGATAAGCAATACTCAAGCCATGTCTTTAGTACTTCATTGGGAAAATCTGCTTTTATCTCTGGTTTCCATACCTCTGAAAAGAAGATACTGAATTCAGTGATTTCTCAATGCCTTTTCAACTGTAAAATGCTATTCATGTATTGTGCTATAAGCCTGTGTAAACAATATGGTTCCAGGGAAGAGGTAAACAAGAACGCGGCAGGGGCAAAGTGTTGGAGAGATAAGATTCTGCTGAGAGAGTGATCCCATAACTGGGCTCAAGCCCACCTAAAAGAAATGGAGCCCAAGGTGGATAGTAGGACTTAGAAACAAGAAAGGGGCCACATTTGTTTAAAAAACATGCTTCTTTAAACTGCTTCTAGGTTAGTTTCATGAAGGAGCTGGCACCGAGTGCCAGAGTATTAAGCCAGACCACTTTAAACACCTTCTTGTCTCAGGTCAGGATTTGTCTTGGGGAATATGGTGGGAGTGAACCCACAGGTAGAAAGCAAGCTTCCTCAGACCATTTTGTATGGTGGTAGAGATTTCAATTATTTACACTCTTCTTTTTTTTTCGTGGATCACCTCCCTTTTGGATTTGATTTTTCCCTTTTCTTCCACCCCACTGAGAATCACTACCATAGTAAATCATTATTTCTGATGAAAATAGGTTGTAGTCCTTGAGTGTGACAGGGACAGGATAAGGTTGAGACTTAAGGTCACACTGGGAGAAGAAGGGAATGTGTACAGTGACTGAAACCAGGCAGAACCTAAGAAAACACACTGAACATCTGATAGTTTTAAGCCAAATACAGGATTGGATTATGCAGTCCATCTGCATGGAGTTAGCATTAAATTTATTTGGCTGTTAAATGAAAATGCATACTATATAAATCCAAAGGATTAGAAGTAGCTATTATAATAATTATTTATAATAATTTACTGTTCTTATCCATGGCCTTACACATGTCACTTTACAGTTTTATTCTTCAGTTTCAAAAACTAATCCAAAAAGCCTAAGAATAATCCTTTAAAGGCAAATGACCTTACAAGGCAAAACAAAATCTTAATATCTTAGTAAAGGTTATTTAACAAGAAATTTCATTGTATTCAAACAGAATTAATTTTATAATAAATTATATTAGATCATCAAGCACTTTATTTATTGGCTATGTCTTCACAAATAAAGTGAGGAGAGAAAATCACATAAGAAAGAAATTTATTTAAAGATATTGGAGTAACGTATCATGAATTATTCCAGCATTTCAGTTCATGCTGACTTTGCAGACACAACTTTAAAAAGTATTTTGTACACCTCTAAGATAAACAAGATGTGATTATTTATGGGAATTTATTGCATTGTTTCACCTGTAATATTCTTCAGTAGATAGATGATTATCTGCAAGTTAAAATCAAGAGATCAGAGATTTAAAGAAAAGAAAGGCATAACTTGTTAAATACTTGGTAAGAACAATCATATTACAAAGAAACAGAAGAAATCAATCAATAAGGAAAAACATTTAAATCTAGAAAAACATTTTCCTTTAGAATTTAAATATTTGAGGAGAAGGTTTCCATTGCTCTTTGCACTTAAGTGGCTCAGAAGCCTCATGGCATACTGCAAGCCTCACGTGAAAAGATGATCTGGCAATTATGTTTAAACAGATTTTGCACACTTAAAAATTATTTTGCTTACTTTTTACTTTAACATTATTAATGCCTAAGCTGGACACATGGAAATGTCACTCTCACAGGGAAACAATTACTTTTTACTTTTTTGTGACAGCACTTTGAACTGTGTTAAAAGTAATGTATGATCATGAGTGCTAAACAAGGAAGCAATGGGTTTTCCTATACTATAAATGCCGAGCATGAAAAACTGTAGACAAATTACATAGTAAATGTGTGATACTGATTCATGGAACCTGATTGTAGAGTAGAAAGCTTAAAATAACATTATCTATGGGTTTCCGGAGTATCCTTATAAGGTAGGCTATCTAGCACATCTGCAAAAAATAACACAACAGTTTCCCATGAGTAAATTCTGATCTGCTTGCTTGTAGAGCAGAGGTACCAAGGAAGAAACCATTGGCTCTCATTCTTTTGGCTTTTTTTTCTTGATTTCAACTACTTGTTTCCATTCATGTACATAAAAAGAAAGGGAAGATAATAGAATTGAAGCAGATTGGTTAAGATACCCACGAGGTATATTTTGTGTGTGTTTTCTTTAAATGCAGCAAGAAATTGTGATCTATATTAACTTAAAAAAATCAAAGTCATGTTTTTTGACCTCCATTTACCAAAAAACTGTTATCCTTATATTATCAGGACAATTTAATGGAAGCAATGACTTAGAAGAGGGAGAAATTATAAATAAATGAAATATATTCCTTTCTGCTATCGTGGAATGAGGTAGATGAGAGGTGTGAATGTGAGACAACTGTTCGGTTTTGATTAACTATACCTTTAGACAATCTGTATTATTAAAAATAACATTTGTAAATATTGGAGTTGTAGGCCTTAGATATGGCTACAAAGCCAATGTTTATTGCAATTAATGATTTAAACGTATTCCTGAAAAGCATTCTTGATAAATCATAAGAATCTAAGTGATAAAACAATTCTTTTAGCAATCGTTTCCATGAAAAAGACAGTAAACATTAAAGAAATAATAAAAACAACAAAATGAAAGTCTCTGTCATCACAGTTCTGTATAAGAAGCAGACAAACAGCTTTGCTTCTCTGAGAGATGATGTCACAAACTGTGCCCCTCATTGTTCCATAGGGCTACTCGCTTACTTTTTGCATGAGATGAAAAGGGTTCATACTCCAAAAAGTTTATGGATCATTTTAATATCATCTTTTCCAGAATTTTTTCATTGGTTACTAAAGATAAGCCATCTCCCTTGTTTTATAGGAGAAATTTTTCTTTGCTCATTACAGCCCAGCTGAGGGATGCGAGGCCCGTGCATTAGGCTTTTAGTGCATTAATAAGATGTTGCCTTGCATCCTTCACAAAAATTGAGTGAATTCCATTTTACCTTGCCTCTGCCCACAGTACTGTTTATAGCAATTAGGAGAATTGAAAAATGATGTCTGGGTAGCATTCTCAAAGTTAGAGAAGGGACTGGCCTCGCCAATCTGGTCACAACAGAAAGGTGGGTTGTGGGGCCTTGGGGTAGAGCTTTAAAAATTTGGACAGATGTAAGACAAAATAAATAGAAATATTGCTAATAGATCTGAAAAAAATCTAGCAGTGGTGATTTTTTTGACTATACAACTAGAAATAGACCATTAAAATAGTAGTCATGAATTTTGTTTTGAAATTTATTCCAAATAATTCAATGTAATAACCAATAGAACCATAGCATCAATATATGCTTGATTTACAGTTTTAATATATCTCACATTAAATAGTTTAACACTATTTTATTTTGGTGTAGAAGTTCTCAATTATGTACATCTTCCAATGATTTCTCGTATGAATGAATTAGTGAATCATCTACATTGCATTTGAATACTCCTTCCAGTGCCCCTGAGTTCAATCTCTCTTATCCAGCATTGAATTCCTCACATTTTTCATTCTTTCCAATTGTATAACATTATGTATGAATGTCCCCTTAAATAAACTGAGTTCCTGAAGTTCCTCTTATTCTTGGACTAAAAGTAGACATCTAGTATATAGTGTCCCATAAAAGTACTGTTCATTTATTTTTCATATTGGAAGTCACAAATTAAACATTAAAAAAAGAATATATTCATTGAATCAAGATTTAATAAGTGTCTACTATATGCCAGAAACTTCTCTAGGCACTGGAGACAGAGCCATGAACCAAACTAAAATCTGCTATCATATAACCTACATTCTGTTACAGAGGAGATGAATAATACAGAAAATAAATAAGTCAAATAAAAAGTATATAAGATAGTTGGTAAGTGTTATAGAGAAAAATTCAGCAAGTAAGGGAGACAGAGGGCACTGGAGAAAGGGGTGTTGGTTATGAGAAGGAGTAGGGTAGACCTTACCAAAAAGTCATATTTAAGTAAATTTCCAAATGAAGTGACCAAGGAAGCCATTGGGATCTCTTGGGGAAGACCCTGGAATAAGCACAGGAAAAAGCAGATCAGATGGGAACCTTCTGGTCCTAGTGAAAGAAACACTGTGGTTGGAATTTAGTGCTGGGAGAAGTCAAGATCTTAGAAGTACAGGTGTGAATGCTGAATGTAGAGAGTTGGGGGAGGCAGATTGCAAGCCATGTCAAAATGTCAGTCTTTGAGTGAGCTGGAAGCCAGTGGAATAGAATCTGAGAGAATTTTAGTCTTCTCTTGAACAATTACAAAGCTCTGAGAAATTTTTTTGTTAGAGAAATTAAGGATCAATTATTTTTTGCAAAATCAATTATTTTTTGCAAATATATTAATAGAATCTTCTAGCTGCTCACTTGATGTAGTATGTATGTATGTATTATTTTAAAATAGATTCCTTTATGTTAAATCAGGCTACAAAGAACTATTTTTGTTTCTGGAAGCCAGAAGTTGAGTTAGCCAGTTTCCTTCAGCCCATGGCATTTAGCCAGTGGTTTAGAAATTTAACATGAAGCAGGGCTGGATTGCTACCTAGTTGAGACGCTATGCACACTAAAGAGATTCAAGTGGTAATCAGGCTTAATGAGAAATTTCAAAATTATAGAAGCATTTCATAAATTCCAGTAAGAAAAATATTTGTAAAAGCATATTTTAGTGGGGAAATTTTGTTTTCATTAGGAAAAGTTTTTGGAATCTTAATAATAATTATGAACAGTTGTTTATTGCTTACAATGTTTAGACACTGAGTAAACTCTTTACATATGTTATCTTACTTCATTGCACTACTATTATTATTGCCTACTACTAATGTATTATTATAATATGTGAATATCATCATCACTCCTATCAGCAGTAGTAGTACTAGTATTCCCATTTCGATGAAATGAAAAATCAAGCTTAAACTTAGAGAGGTCAAGTAATTTTTGCAATGTATAAGAATCAGAAATTTTCCAAACCCAGTTTTGCAGACTTGAGTCCACATACTGTGGAATAATTCCTCTGCTTTATAAAGTTAACATGGGTAAACTTGTAAATCAACTTGCAAAACTGTTATGAATGGAAGCATTTAATGCTATGATTGTAACATACTGCTTTGTGTGGGTGACACATAGTATGAGCCCAGCAAATACTAGTTCCTTCACCAATTCCCCCTCATAATTAGTAAAAACGTTTCTTATTTTTAAAAGAGCCACAGAAATCTACACATGGAGTCTGTTTAAAGAATGCACTATGTTTTTGTAAGCATATTTACAGTATCGGGCATCATTCAGTAGGGAAATGCACTCCTCCTGGTGATGCTTGTGGTAATTCTCTCTACAACAACAGCACAGACTGTACACACACAATGGTAATTTCAGAGTAGAAACATATCAATCACGATTTGTACATATAATTTTGGAAGACATAGTGTGCTGTATAGTGTCTCCAAGGAATGTGTTTGTTTTGCAAGGAAATAAAATGCAGCTCTACATTAAATGTTACTAAATATATCACTATTGTGTTCCACCTAACCCTCAAACTCCTTGCAAACTGGACTTTGACGTGTATAAATTTGACAACTCTTAACCACTTGGAATCTTAATCCCTATTCCAAAGGCTTCCTCTTTCATACAACCAAAACCAGGCTCTCGTTTTCTTTGTATAACTTCCTCTTAGCTTCCATCCCCCAATTTTAACTTTAGGTCATATCAGTCCAGGCTATTAATTTTCCCCCCAATTATTCCATTCAAACACTGGAAAGCACCTAAATTGAAACCTGTGTCTAATACTATCCTCAGGGTCCATGTCATGGGACTAACTTATAATGAGATCTTTTTGGCTTCTCCGGTAAAACTAAATCTTCTTGGATAATATCCAAGACATATCTGTCTTAAATCAAATTCTGCTCTAGAGAATGTGGTGATGTGGCTGTAGACAACAGTAAATACGTCTCTAGCTCCAGCAAAACAATAACTGTAATTTAATCTTAATTTGTTACACATAAAATTTTAAAGTTTTTAAAGAAATTTCAAATATATTATCTAATTCTTCAATCTTCAGCTTGAAACCAACTTTAATTCCTTCCAGGTGTCTATCCTTAGACAAGTTGTGCATTATCTTACAGTTTTAGTTTCCTCAGGAGTAAATGTGAGTATAATTTCTATTCTACCTATCACACAAGGCTGCAGTGAAGAATGAGACAATATGTTTAACTTAAAATAATAAAGGCGTTTCTTTATTAAAATATCAAAAACAATACATAGCGGCAGTTTTAATTACTACTGTATTTTTAAAATCTTGAGTATGAATTAAATTTCAAATACATGCTAAAATTGTAATATGATACAAAAATACCTGTCACGGGTACTGCTAATACTACTGGTTTGTTGTGTACATTCATAATTGAAGAAAATGCTAAATTTAGTTAAGACATTAGTAAAAATAATGATTTTTTTCCCATTCCGAGTTCACAGACCTCCTGAATTCTATCTATGGAAATCTTAGAAAACCATGAGCTTCAAATTAGAAGTTGTATTTATTAAGTAATATTCTTGCATAGGAAATCAGAGATGTGGGCTTCAGGCACTGTGTGAAGGAGGCTTGCCATGTTCAATATGTGGTTTCCAAAGTCTCCATCATTATTTCCATCTCAGCCATCCAAAAGAGGAGAAGAACATTGAGAAATACATGTGAGAGAATTTTGGGGACAGACTGGTAAGGGGACACATCGTGTCTCCTCATATTCTACTGACCAGAACTCAGTCACAAGAACACACAAGGGCACACCTATGTACAAGGGAAGATGGGAAATATAGATAAGCTCATGCCCAGGATGAAGAGGAGAGCCTGAGCTTTGATGAGCAGATAATAGTCTTTGACATATCACCTACAATATTAGTAATTTCATTTTTAATGACTATACTCAATGAGGTAAAGTTTAGAGTGAAGAAATGAGAACTGTTGTGAAAATAAATTATGTAAAAATTATTGTGAAGAGCAAATCATCAAGATGAATGAAGTATTTTAAAAATGTTCAAACTCCTTGATCCATTACTTTAATTTCTATGATTTTCCTAAGAACGTAATATAAACAGAGGCAAAATTTATGCACAGATTATTCCCAGCAGCATTACTTTAAATAAAAATACAACCATTTATTATTTATTACTAATTATAAAAGGTATACAGTAACCAAAAATGCCATTAGCATTGCCAGTAAAACTGATGTATCCATATGATAGACTATTATGTTTATAAGGATTTTAACAAGTAATAGCTGAAATCTCTTGAATGCTTATTATATGCTAGGCATTGTGCCAATAGTTTACATACATGCGTTAAGTCCTCACAACAACCCCATGAGACACTTTCTTTATCCCATTTCAAGTCTGGAGAAACTGAATATCAGCAAGGCTAAGTGTTGTGACGGGGGTTACACAGCTATGGTTAGACTATGCTGGTTTTCCAGATAGAATCTGTTCTCTTTTCTTCCTTATTAACAGAACCCCAAATTTGCATGGGGTCAAAATGTGCTCAGTTAAAAATACTAAGCCTCTTGACTAACACAATTGAGGCTGCCATGTGCCTATCTACGGTCAATGCAATTTAAGCAGGAATTGCTATTATAAAGGAAGACTCAACTGGCATCAGCCTATTCTGCCTTTTGGCATTCATCTTTCCACTCTTCTCTCAAATGAGCATTGAAGGGACTCAGCACACCAGACATAACTCAGGGCAGCTGACAACAAAGGTGCCAATTTGGACTAGTATGAAGTCACTACCAGAGTCCTTTCTCCCAGCTCAGCATGATAAGACCAGAAAACTCAAAGCCCACAGCTTCTTCCTATGGAGGGAAAGAAAAGACAAAAACATATATCCAATACTCAAAAATTTTAGAGAGCTGCCTGATGGACTGATTTCTGTCTTGCCTACCTTGGAGTGCTGATGACACTCAGCATACTCTAGATGCCTGGGGACCACTGAGAGCAAAATAAAAATAAAAAGAGTTGGATGCTGTTTGCTACTCCAGAGGACTCACACTACAGCAGGCAGACACCAGAGGAAGGCAAGATATTGCAATATAAACTCCTGAAAGAGAAACTGCAAATCTGGCAAATCTTTTAAATTAGAAATTTACATGCACAAGTCCAAAGAAGTCACATTTACAGATAAGGTTTAAAAGGCCTCTAAAATCTCTAGCTTGGCTTATTGATAAAGGTTTTCCCATGTAGGAAGCCAGTCTATAAAGACTTGGAGAGGTGGCTGTTTTTTGAAATGTTCAGATACCAACACAAAGTGTTAAGAGACACAAAGAAACAGGAAAATAAGAACCGAATAAATATAGGTAAATCTCCAGAAACCAATGAATTACCTGACAAAGAGTTCAAAATGCCCATAATTTAAAATTATGCTTAACAAGTTCAGGAAAACAATACATAAACAAAGGAGTATTTCAAAAAAGAGATAGAAAATATATATATTTTTTAAAACACCAAAAATATTTTGGAAATAAAAACTTCAATAACTTAAATAAAAACTTTTAAAATATCTTTACATATTTATTATCTTTCATTCCTTCCATTAGATTTTTTTTTAATTTCAGAATATCACGGGGATACAAACATTTTGGTTACATGAGTTGCTTTTGTACAGTTTGAGTGAAAGTTATGCGTGCCCATCCCCTAAATAGTGTGTATTGTACCTATTAGGTGTGAATTTACCCATCCCCTCATGCCCCCTCCCACCTGCTTGATTTCCATTGAATTTTACTAACATATATACACATGTGTGTTGATCTATAAGTTTCCATTTAGTAGTGAGTACATAGGGTTTTTGCTTTTCCACTTTTGTGATACTTCACTTAAAAGGATGGTCTCCAGTTCCATCCAGGTTGTTACCAAAGGTAGTAGTTTGCCATTTTTTTTATGGCTGAGTAATACTCCATGGTATACATATACCACTTTATATTGATCCACTCATGTATTGGTGGGCCCTTGGGTTGTTTCCACATCTTCGAAATTGTGAATTGAGCTGCTATAAACATTCGAGTGCAAGTGTCTTTTTTATAAAATGTCTTTTTTTCCTTTGGGTAAATACCCAGTAGTGGGATTGCTGGATCAAATGGCAGGTATACTTTTAGTACTTTGAGGTATCTCCATACTACTGTCCACAGAGGTTGTACTAGTTTGGAGACCCATCAACAGGGTATAAGTTTTCCTTTCTCTCTGCATCCACACCAACATCTGTTGTTTTAAGACTTTTTGATAAAAGCCATTCTCATTGGAGTTGGGTGATATTTTATTGTGGTTTTATTTTGTATTTCCCTGATAATTAGAGACATTAAGCATTTCTCTCATATGCTTATTGGCAATTAGTCTATCTTTTGAAAAGCTTCTGTTCATGTCTTTTGCCCACTTTTTAATGGTGTCGTTTGATGTTTTCTTGCTGATTTGCTTGAGTATTTTTTTAGATTCTGGCTATTAGCTTTTTATCAGATGTATAGCATGCAAATATTTTCTCCAATTCTGCAGGTTGTCTATTTGCTCTATTGATTGTCTGGCTGTGCAGAATCTTTTTAGTTTAATCAGGTCCCATTTATTTATTTGTGGTGTTGCTGTGATTGCCTTTGGGGTATTCTTCATAAATTATTTGCCTAGGCTGATATCTGCAAGAATTTTTCCACCATTTTTTCTAGAATTCTTATAGCTTCATGGCTTAGGTTTAAGTCTGTTATCCATTGTGATTAAGTTTTGTGAGTTGTGAGAGATATGGATCCTGTTTCAGTATTCTACATGTGGCTATCCAATTTTCCCTGCACCACTTATTGAATAGGGATTATTTTCCCCAGTGTATATTTTTGTCTGCTTTGTCAAAGATCAGATGGCAATATGAGGATGGTTTTATAACTGGGTTCTCTGTTCTGATCCATTGGTCTAGGTCTCTGTTCTTGTGCCAGTACCACGTGGTTTTAGTTACTATATCCTTGTAGTATGTCTTGAAGCCTGGCAAAGTGATGCCTCCTGATTTGCTCTTTTTGCCTAAGGTTGCTTTGGCTATTTGGGGTCTTTTTCCAGTTCCATACAAAGTATAGAATTATTTTTACTAGATCTACAAAAAATGACATTGTTACTTTATTAGGGATTGCGTTGACTCTGTAAATCACTTTGGGTAATATAGACAATTTAACAATACTGATTCTGCCAATCCATGAGCCTGATATGTTTTTCCATTTGTTTACATCCTCTGTACTTTCCTTTCTTAGTGTTTTATAGTTCTCCCTGTAGAGGTCTTTCACCTCCTTCATTAAATATATTCCTAGGTATTTTATTTTTTCTTGTTGCTATTGTGAAAGGTATTGAGCCTTTGATTTGATTCTCAGCTTGATTGTTTTTGGTGTACAGGAATGCTACTGATTTGTGTACATTGATTTTGTAACCTGAGACTTTGCTGAATTTATTTATCAATTCCAGGAGTGTCTTGGCAGAATCTTTTGGGTTTTCTAGATATAAAATCATATCATCAGCAAAGAGTGGTAGTTTGAGTTCTTCTGCCCCATTTGGATACCCCTGACTTTCTTTGCTTGCTTGTTTCCTTGCCTGTTTCCTTTGGCTATGACCTCTAGCCAATTATGTTGAAGAGAAGTGGTAACAGTGAGAAACCTTTTTTTGGTTCCAGTAATATGTGGCAATGCTTTCAGTTTTTCCCTATTCAGTATGATGTTGGCTATGGGTTTCTCATATATGGCTTTTATAATATTGAGGTATGTTCCATCTATACTTGTTTTGTTAAGTGTTCTTGTCATAAAAGGGTGCTGAATTTTGTCAAATGCTTTTTCTGTGTCTATTGAGAGGATCACATAGTCTTTGTTTTTGCTTCTATTTATGTGGTGAATCACATTTATAGATTTGCGTATGTTGAACCATCCTTGCATCTCTGAGATAAAGCCCACTTGATTGTAATGGATTATTTTTTTTATGTTCAGCTGAATTCATTTTGGTAAGATTTTATTGTGAATTTTTGAATCTATATTCATAAGGGATATTGGTCTGTAGTTTTCTTTTTTTGTGGTGTCTTTCCTGGCTTTGATATCAGGGTGATATTGGCTTTGTAGAACAAGTTGGGGAGGCTTTCTTCCTTCTCTATTTTATGAAATAATTTCTGTAGTATAGGTACCAGTTCTTTGTAAGTCTAGTAAAATTTGGCTGTGAAACCATCTTATCTGGGGCCTTTTTTGTTGGGAGATTTTTTATTGTTGCTTTGATTTTGTTAAGTGTTTACTTGATATTGGTCTGTTCAGGAGTTCTATTTCTTCCTGATTGATCTTAGGGAGGTTGTGTGTTTCCAAGAATTTATCCACTTCCTTAACGGTTTCAAGTTTATATGCACAGAGATTTTTACAGTATTCAGAGATGATATATTGTATTTCCATGGTATCTCCTTTTTCATTTCTGATTGAGCTTATTGGGGACCTTTCTTTTCTGCTTCTGGTTAATCTAGTGAGAGGCCTGTTAATTTTGCTTGTTTTTTCAAAGAATCAATTTTTTGTTTCATTAATCTTATGCATAATTCTTTTATTATTTATTTCATTTAGTTCTGCTCTGACCTTAGTTATTTCTTTTCTTCTGCTTGGTTTGGGGTTGGTTTGTTCTTCCTTTTCCAATTCCTTGAAATGATTCATTAGATTGTTGATATGTGATCTATTTTTCTTTTGGATATAGGCATTGTGGCTATGACCATGTGTTGTGGTGATTGCCTCTTCATGATGAATATCCCAAGAGTCCTTTGGATTTCTTGAAGCTGGATATCTATAATAGATTTCTAGCATTGCCAGGGAAATTTTCTTCAATTATTCCCTCAAATAGGTTTTCCAACCCTTGCGTATTTTCTTCTTCACCCCCTGAGATGCCTATGATTCTTTCGATGGCCTCTTTACATAGTCCAACATTTTCTTGTAGGTTTTGTTCTTTCCTCTTGTTTCTCAATTCTTTCTCTTTGACTGACTTGTATAATTTGATGGTGTTTTCTTCAAGCTCTAAGATTTTTTCTTCTGCCTGATCTAGCCTATTCTTAAGGCTTTCCACTGTGTTTTGTATTTCCTTGAATGAATTTTTCATTTCCAGAAATTGTTTGATTTTTTTTAATAATTACATTTCCTTAGTAAATTTTTCATTCATTTCCTGTATTTTCTTTTTTATTTCTTTGTGTTGGGTTTCTATTTTTTCTTGCATTTCATTGAGCTTCCTTACAATCCATATTCAAAATTCTTCATCTGTCATTTCAATCTTTTCATTTTGGTTGGCATGAATTGGTAGGGAGTTATTGTTTTCTTTTGGGGGTATCCTTTCACTCTGATTTTTCATGTTTCTGGGATTCTTTTGAGGATTCCTTCTCATCTGGCCTTTTAGTCGAGGCCTCAGGATGCTAGGCCTGGCTTATGGGTCGCTGAAGATTGATCCCTGAGCATGCCAAGGAGAGGAGTACTGGTCCTGAGTTGCCATGGGGTGTTCTAGTAGATTTGGTGTTCTTCTCAGGTTACCCCTGACCTGCTGTCTTCTCTTCCCAACAGTGTGTAGTGAGTTAGGTCCCCCAACTTACTCTTGGTGATGGTGGGTGGTACTTGAAGGTGTGAATCAGTTTGCTGGAGTTGGAAGATGCTATGATGGGCTATATCATTGTTCTCCAAGTCATTGGTTGATGTTCGTGTGACAGAACCAGCTGCCGAGATGTTCTTTTGTGTCCATGGTAGGCTCTGGTCCCCCAGGTGGAGTACTTGAGTTCTCCAAGCTTTAGGAGGGACCCTATAGCTTCCAGGGTGTTTCTTGATCTCCACCACCACCAAGGTGGGCAGAGAAGCAAGGTCATTTGTAGCTAGATTGTGTGAGCCTGAAACGATTTGCAAAGCCTCAGCGGGGCTCAGAAGTTGCTTTTCCAACCACTAGGGGGACCCACTGGTAGGACGGTCAGAACAAGTTCTCCAAACCAGGAGGGCTATTTATGGGAGAGGGACTTAAACATTTGTATACTTTGGCCCCAGGCTGGTGTCTTTCTGCTCTTATCCAGTAACACAGTTTTTCTGTGGGGAGGGGTAGGCATTACCCAAAATGGCCACTCCTTGGACCTTTATCCACCCTAAAAAATTGAGTCAGTAAATCTGTAAAGGGCATGCAAATTGACCTCCCTCCCAGTAGATGGTGCTTACTGGAAGGAACAACCTGCAGTGTTGTTTATGGGTCCTGTGATTAGCTCTAGTCCCTCAGAAAAAGCGCTTGAATGCCCCAGGTGGTGGGTGGAACCCCGAAACTTCCAGGGAAGTCCTTAGTCTCTGCAGCAGCAAAAGCAGATGGTGAAGTGCAGCTGGGTGGGCTTGGGTTGGGTGAGCTTGCCCTCAGGCTCCATAGAAGCTGGCAAGGTAACTGTTTTGGCAGGGGTCAAAGGTCTGCTCCCAGCTTCTGGGCAGAGCCACCAGGGAGAGGCTGAAGTGTCCCCAACCAACCAGAAAGTGTGTTTGTGGAAGCAGGTCCGTCTGCGTCTCACAAACTAGCAATCTGCAGTGGTCCTTGCTCCTCTACCTCTCTTCTGCTCCACAGTCTCCCCATGGCACCTGTCCCAAGTTGCCCACAGGGTGCCTGAGCAGAATCAATGTCCCTCCACCTTGGGGCATGACCTGCTTTGGTGGAGCCACTGCACAAGCAGCACCAGGGAGAGTGGCGAAAATGGCACAGTCTGAGCACCCCTCAGTCTGCTGCAGGACCCCAAGAGGAAAGGCGTGAATCCCACACTCTGTGGAAGCCTCAGTGTCATGGCTCAGTTGTCTCTCATGGCAGCCACAAATGGCAGAGGGGAAGGTGAGGAAGAGTCTATATGGAGGAATGCCAGCATTCTGGTCATCTCTGATCCTCTCTCCAGGAGGCAGACTGCCCAGAATGTCCAGGCTCCAGAGTCATGCAGATTTCCCAGGACCCACTGGACCCCTGTGGCTCCTGCAGTCTGGGCCCAAGTTGGGAAATGTCTATGTGGGGGCAAGCAGGATAAAACCTGAGGAATTGAAGCCCCCTGTGGGAGGACAAAGGCACGCAGTGGGTGGAGAAGCAGTATGGTGCCTGCTATACTGGCTTGGGTCTGTGGGTGCAGGAAGTACCCCAGGAGGGTTAAGAACCTGGTGTCCTGTCCACAAGCAGTTCCCAGCTCACTGGTGGCAGCAGCCTCTGGCCTCAGGCATGTAGAAAGTCTGTCTAGCAGCTCGGAATCCCACCAACTGTCAGAGAAGCAGGAGAGGGAGAAGCATATAGCTCCATCTACCCTTCTCACTGGAGTCCAAGCCTCTCAGGAGTTGGTCTTCACCCATACCCTTTTCCTTTTTGTTCTGCACCACAAATCCTTCCTATGGAGTCATCTGAAGGCTCTGGCACCCTTCCTTCAGACCCACATCTGATCTATGTCTGTCTGCTTGCTTTTTCTCTTTCATCTAAATCTCCTTCTTACTAAGATGCTCTGGCAGCTGGTATCTCCGGTCAGCCATCTTCAAAATAAAAAACTTACTAGAGAAGTTCAACAGCAGACTTGGTGAAGAAGAATGAATCAGAAAACTTTAAAGCAGGCAATTTAAAATCATTCAGTCAATGGAATAAATGAAAAAAATAATAATAAAATGAATGCAGAATGCCTTAAGGATTTATGGGAAGCCATGAAATGAACTGATATACTCATTATCCAAAAGGAGAAGAAAGAGAGAGAGAGAAAGGGGAAGAGTCTTATTTAAAGAAATAATGGCTGAAAATTTGCCAAATCTGGAGCAGGAAATATACACCCAGATTCAAGAAGCACTATAGTTTCCCAATACAATGAACCCAAAGAAATGCAAACCAAGGCACCTTATTATCAAAGTATCAAAAGTCAAAGGCAGAATTTTGAAAGTAGTAAGAGAAAAGCAACTTGTCACATACAAAGGAATCTTTCTAAGATTATTAATAGATTTCCAGCTATAACCTTTCAGGCCAGAAGGATATGGGATGATATATTTAAAATGCTAGGGAAAAAAAACCAAACAAACCTGTCAACCAAGAATATTATAATATATGTGGCAAAACTATCCTTCAGAAATGAAGGTAAGATAAATGCTTTCCCAGATAAATTAAAGCTGAGGAAGTTTATGACCACTAGACCTGCCTTCCAAGAAATAAGTTAAAATGAAAGGATGCTAAACAGCAGCATAAAAGCATATGAAAGCTCACTGATAAAGGTAAAATATAGAAAAATGCATAATACTATAATTTGGAAATGGTAGTGCTTATACTTATTTAGATCACTGTTAATTCTGGTATAGAAGATATAAGACAAAAATATTTTAGAAATTCAATAATATAAAAATATATTAATGGATACACAATACAAAAAAGTGAAATTTGTGACATCCATAACACAAAGTGCGAGGTAGGGAGAAGTAAAAGTATATGGTTTTTATATAAAATTGAAATTAAGTTGGTATCAACTTAAAATAAGTCACTATAAATACAAGAAATTTTATGTAAGCCCATGGTAACACATACACAATAAACCCTACAAAAGGTACACAAAATAAAATTAGAAAAAATTTAAACAAGTCACTGCAAATAAAATCAATGAAATATCAAGAAAGATAACAAAAGAGGAAAAGAGAGACAAAAAAGCTACTAGACAGACCAAACACAATTAATAAAATAGCAATAGTAAGTCTTTACCTATCAATATTAGTAAATGCGAATGGATTAAACTTCCCACTCAAAAGACATGGAGTAGCTGAATGGATGAAAAAAGACTCAACTATATGCTATCTACAAGAGAATAATTTTAAATTTAAAGACACACACAGACTGAAAGTTAAACGATGGAAAAAAGATATCCTATGAAAATTGTAACCTAAAAGGAGCAAGTGATGGCCATACATATATATACAAAATAGATTTAAGTCAAAAACTCTCACAGGAAACAAATGTGGACATTACATAACCATGAAAGGGTTACTTCAATAGGAAGATGTAAGAGTTATAAATATATATGTATCTGACATCACAGCACCTAAATATATAAAGTAAATACTGACAGAATAAAGGGAAAAATAGGCAGCAATGCAAAAATAGAAGACTTCAATGTCTCACTTTCAGTACTAGATAGAACATCCAGAAAGAAAATCAAACAGAGCAGTTGAACACTATAAACCAAATAAACCTAACAGACATATACATGACATTCTACCAAACAGGTGCAGAATACACATTCTTCCAAGGGCATATGGAACAATCTTCAGGATGGATAACATGTTAGGCCACAAAACAAGTCTTAACAAATTTAATAAGACTGAAATATACCAAGTATATTTTCTGGCCATGGTGGAATCAATCAGGAGTCAATAGCAGATGGAAAACCAGAAAATTCATAAATATGTTGAAAGTAAACAAGGCATTCTTGAACAACCATGTGTTAAAGAAAAAAATAGAAAGCAAGATCAGAAAATATATTGAGAAAAACAAAAATGAAACACAACATACCAAAACTTATTGAATGCAGCAAAAGCAGTACTTAGAGAGAAGTTTGTAGCAATAAATGGCTACATTAAAAAAAGAAGAAAGATAGCAAATAAACACCCTAACTTTATACCTCAAGGAGCTGGAAAAAGCAGAATAAACTAAACCAAAGTTAGGAGAAGGAGGAAAATAATGAAGATTAGAATAGCAAGGATCAAAATAGAAAATAAAAACAGAAATAATCAATGAAACTGAGTTGTTTTTTGAAATGATAAATGAAATTGACAAACTTTTAGCCAGACTAAGAAAGAAAAAAGACCCAAATAAATAAAATCAGAAATGAAAGATGCTAACAAATTAGATAACCTAGATGAAATGTATAAATTTCTATTAACAAACAGCCTACCAAGACTAAATCATAAAGAAATAGAAAATATGAACAGACTTATAAGTTATAATCAGTAAGGAAATTGAATCTGTTGTCAAAACCTCTCAATAATCAAAAGCCCAGAACTAGATTGCCTCACTGGTGAGATCTACTAACCGTCTAAAGAAAATTAATAACAATTTTTCTCAAATTCTTCAAAAAAGTTAAAGAGGAATGAATACTTTTAAACTCCTTTTATGAGACCAGCATTATTCTGATACAAAAAACAGACACTACAAGTAAACTATAGGCCAATATCCCTGATGAGCATAAATGCAAAAATCTTCAACAAAATATTAGCAAACAGATTCAATAGCATATTGAAAAAATTGTACACTATGACCAGGTGGGATTTAACTCTGCAATGCAAGGATGGCTCAACATTTAAAAATTAATCAGTATAGTGATACACTACATTGACAGAGCAATGGATAAAAATCACATGATCATCTCAATAAAGCAGAAAAAGTATTGACAAAATTCAACACTTTTAAAATAAAACACTTAAACTAAAAATAGAAGGAAATTACCTCAACATAATAAAGGCCATATATTAAAAGCTCACAGCTAACATCATACTTGATGATGAAAAACTAAAATATTTTCCTCTAAAATCAGGAACAAGGCAAGAATGTACACTCTTGCCACTTCTATTCAACGTAGTACTGGCAGTGTTAGTCGGAGCAATTAGTTAAGACTCAGAGACAGAAATAAAAGGCATCCAAATCAGAAAGGAAGACATAAAATTTTCTCTGTAGATGACATGATCATAAATAGAAAATTCTATAGACTCCCACAAAATCTGTTAGAACTAATAAATGAATTTTGTAAAGTTGCAGGACACAAGATCAACATGTAAAAATCAGTTGCACTTCTGTACACTTAAAAAAACTATCTGAAAAGGAAATTAAGAAAAAAATCACATTTATAATAGCTTCAAAAAGAATAAAATACTTAGAAATAAACTTAACCAAAGAAGTGAAAGACTTGTACACTGAAACTACAAAACACTGATGAAAGAAATGAAAGACACAAAGAAATGGAGAGACAACCCATGTTCCAGGAAGGCTTAATACTGTTAAAAATGTACATATTATTGAAAGTGTTCTACAGATTCAATGCAATTTCTACTGGAATGTTTTATGGAAATAGGGAAAACAATGCTATAATTCATATGGAGCTACAGAGGACTACAAACAGTGAAAAAATCTTTGAAAAGAACGAAGATGGAAGCCTCACATGTCCTGATTTCAAAAGCATACTACAAAGCTACAGTAAATAGAACAGTATGGTACTAGCATAAAAATAAACATATAGACCAATGGAACAGAATAGAGAGCCCAGAAATAAATGCATATATAGTCAACCGATATTTGACAAAGGTGCTAAGAATACACAATGAGAAAAAGATAGTCTCTTCAGCAAACGGTGTTGAGAAAACTGGATATCTACAAATAAGAAAATGAAGGTGTACTCATACATTAGGCCATACAAAAAAATCAACTCATAATGGAGTAAAGACTTAAATATAAGACCTGAAACAATAAAACTAGAAGAAAACAAAGGGGAAAAGCTTCATGACATTAATCTTGTCACTAATTTATAGGACATCAGAAGCACAGGGAACAAGAGTAAATATAGACAAGCAGCACAACATCAAACTAAAAAGCTTCTACATAGCAAAGAAGAGAATCAACAGAATGAAAAGATAACCTACAAAATGGGAAACATATTTGTAAACCACATATCTCATAAGGGGTTAATATCCTAAATATTAATACATAAGGAACTTCTACAACTCAATAGCCAAAAAAAAAAAAATCGTATATTTTTAAAATGGATAAAAGGCTTGAATATACGGCTCTCCTAAGAAGCCATAAAAATGGCCAAAATGTTTGTGAAAAGATGCTCAACACCACTAATCATCAGGAAAATGCAAATCAAAACCACATTGAGACATAACTTCACATTTGTTTGGATGGTCATTACACAAACAAAAACAAAACAAGGTTGGCGAGGATGTAGAAAAATTGGGACCCTTGTGTGCTACTGGTTGGAATGTAAAATTGTGCAGCCACTATGAAAAGTGTGAAGATTCCTTAAAAAATTGAAAATAAAACTACCATATGACCCAGCATTCCCACTTCTGGGTATGTGTTTCCAAAAAAATTAAAAGTGAGATCTTGAAGAGTTATTTACACAACCATGTTCATTGCAGCATTATTCACGATAGCCTAAATGTTCATCAACAGATGAATAGATAAAGAAATGTGACATATATGTACAATGGAATATTATTCAACCTTAAACAAGGAAATCCTATCATATGCAACAAGCATGCACTTTGAGGACATTGTTCTGAGTGAAATAAGTACATCAAAAAAAAAAAAAAGACAAATACTGTATGAGTCCACTTATCGAAGGCAGCTAATGTAGTCAAACTCATGCAAACAGAAAGTAGCATGGTGATTGCCAGGGCTGGAGGGGGAAGTGGGGAACTGTTGCTTAATGGGTATAAAGTTTCAGTTTTGCAATACAAAATAGTTCTAGCTATCCGCTGAGCAACTTTCCAGCCTCCAGAACTGTGCAAAATAAATTTCTATTGTTTATAAGCTACCCAGTTTATTGTATTTTGTTTTAGCAGCCCTCACAAACTAAGACACATGTCATGGGAAAAGAGAAAACCTAGATAGTTGATTACCTGAAGAACAAACACACACAGTCCCACATGCCCAGACAACAGGTTTCAACTTTAAGGCAGTTTAGGCAGTTTTCTCTTCCCCCACCACATTTTCTGAGAAGGGAAGTTTAAGATTTCAAAGTTTCTTGTCCTTCTCAGTTATCTCCAACCACACTTCCCTTAGCAGGAATGATGATCCTTTAAGTCTACTCAGGCCCCAAACTCTTTCACTGACAAGACATCAAATTCTGGCCTTTCTCTGATGACCACTGCCTGTTCTCTCACCTCTGCCATACCTTATGCCTGCTGAGCCTGCCTGATATTCTTATCAACACCTTTGGTCTCTCAACCCTCTCCTGATTCTCTAAATCTGTTAATACAGTTGTTGTTTATCAAGCTTACTTACATACTAACCTAACATCCTTGAGATGAAGCACTTTGGAATCAGACAGATTAATTTTTCTTCAATCTCTACCTGTTACCATCCATATGAACTTAAGTAGTAGAGTTAACATCTCTGAATCTGTTTTCTCAGCTGGAAAACAGGAGATAACACTGCTTCCTATCTCATAGAGCCTTTGTAGGATTAAATGAGATTAGCTCAGAAAGCATTTGTTTAAAAAGGAGCAAGTTTAGAATTATATGTATACTGTGATCAAACTTTTTTCTGAAAACATATACTGAGTTTCTTTGTGTATGGATATTTATAGATGCAATGAAAAGAAAAGAAGAATAAAGCCAAACTTAGCAGTGAATAGCTTTAATGAAGGGTACCAAAAAGGGAGAAATGTGAAGAAAATGATCTCCACATTTTATCTTTGAATTTTGTAAATATTATACAGTGATCTCAAGCTATTTTGAAATTAAGATATAAGCAAAATTAGTACAAAAATAAACATAAAGATTTTACAGGGAAGTTGCCACTTGAGTGTTAAAGACTAGATATTCCATACCTGAGAGATAAGAAAGGGAAAGGTTTTCCAGCAAAGAGAGTAGTGTGAGCCACCAAGCAGATGACACAATGCTGCCAGGACCTTGAAGAAGTATTGAATGATGAGAAACCGGGTACATTAAGAGAGATGCAGGTGGGAGGGTCACAGGAAATGAGGCTTGAAAGACAGCTGTGGTCAGATCTGGGCGCCCTTAGAATGCCATACTATGGAATTTAAACTTTATCCTCAAAGTAATTGGAAAGCATTGAAAGGTAGTAAGAATGGGAAAATAATGGAAGCTGTGCTAAGGATTGGTTAGAAAGTGTAGACAAATCTGTAGATTTGAAAAAGAAATCATAAACTCTTCCAGTAGTCATAAAAAAGAGATGATGAAAGCCTGGTTTATCAGCCAAGACCAAACAATATCTGCTTTTTATGCTGTGGCTAATATTAATAGGTAATATTTATTGAGATAGTTCTTAATAACTAACATTATTTAACCAAACACAATGAATGGATATCTCAATTATTTCTCACAACTCTGGAAATAGATAATATTAATATTCCTATTATATAAATGAGGAAACAGAGACTCAGGTTAAGATGCTTGCCCAAACACACCTATATGACAAATGGTGTAACTGGGATCTGATCCATACAGCTTGGTTCCCTGGTCACACTTCTAACCCGTACGTCATAAAGCCTACACTTAAATGTCTCAATGGCAAAGAAATATTCCACTGGACAGAATTAAACAGGCAAGGAAGACTTTATTCAAGACTTTTGCAATAAAGAAAGATAGAATGCAACTCCACTGAAACAAAAGGCAGGCGGGTTTTTAAGTACCAGGGTGAGTTAGTGAAAAAAATTACTGGAGGATGTTAGAGAGGAGGTTAATTAACGCAATTAGGCCAATTTGCTAATTGTTGCTTATCAAGTTAGGCTCCTACCCTCTTCAGGAGACTGGGAGATAGTCCTGCCACCTTTCTTGATGATTACATATCAAAGGTCTGGCTCCCAGATGCTTGAGAAAGACATTGTTGCATTGTAAAATGGCCAGAGGCTGGGAGAAGATTTACATATCAAAGGGGCAGAAAAAGAATTTATAATTGCAAGTGTTCCAAAGTAAATGCTCTTAAAAAAGGAAGATCAGGGGCCTATAGTTAGGAGGAAGTCTGTCTAGAATTTAGTTACGGTGAGGAGAACACTAAGGTATTCTAGATCATCAATTATTCTAAAGTACAGGATGCAGTAAATTCAATGCGATTCGACCTTAATCCTACTGAGGAAATCCACGTGAATGGCATATAAATCACTGACAGTACATAATCTATTTTAGATTATAATGTATACATGCCCATTTTAAAAGTTAACACACTGACATATATTGCAAAATGTAATATACATCTTCAAAGTTAAATTTTCTATTGATATTTAAAATAGACATTTTAAAACAGCATGTAGTAGTCAACCAGATGAGTCAGTAACAACAAAAATAATAGTCAATATTTAATCAATATTCATTGTATGTCAGACATTAAGCTAAATTCTTTCTCATATACTCTTAAGAAAAAACCTGGGAGGTAGGTACAATAATTATCTTCTTTTTATAGAGGAGGAAACGGGATCTTAGAAGGCACACAGTTTATATTAACAAGTGGTCTGAGCTATAAGTAGGACCGGCTACCTAATTTGTGAGACCCAGTGCAAAATGAAAATGCGGGACCCCTTGTTCAAAAATTATTAAGAGTTTCAACACAGTGACAATTGAACACTAAATGAAACAGGATCCTTCTAAGCACAGGGCACACACCCAGGGAGCCAGCCCTGTCTGCCCTTAAGTTTGTGCTTTTAACTTTTTGGATATATTCTGTTTCTCCTGTGTAAGTTACTAAATGGTGAGGTTTCTGGGGTCTCCAGAGTTCTTATGTGTTATAAATTGACCTGAAATGCCTTTTTCAATTCCTGGAAGAAAGACACCTTTCTCACAGACAGGATCAGGGTATTTGATTCCACCTGTATTACCCAGCTTCTCAGTGAGATACCAAAATTTTATGAAGACTTGAAACTCCCTACTGAGTTTCTGTCTGGAAATAGTAAATGCCTGCAACATAGAAGGTCCTTACAGTACAAAGGGGAACTGTAGCCAAATACTAGCCTATGTACAGTGGCTCCTTTCACTACATATTCTTTTTTTAAAATTATTATTTTTTTAAGTGTAGCACCCTAGGGTTTCACTATATGTTCTAATAGCAAGAATTACTGCATCTGATTAGAACTGAACTTGGATGACATAGTGCAATCCTTAAATGACAAAAAACATTAGAGATAGGAACAAATAAAAGAGTTTTGTTTTGTTTTTCACCTTTAAAGTAAATGGAAAGATATACAATAGTACTGAGGCTATTACTGAGAGAAGGGAATATTAGTACTGAGTAAAAAGGAATTTGTTCACACTAAAGCACACCACAGCTGAGTGTGAAATGAAGACATTTTCTAGAGTACAATTCCATTATTCCAAGGAATAATGTTTAGAATTTTTTGTAATTTTTTAAAAATTTGACTAGTCTTTCTTCTGAATATATTAACAAAATGTTAAGCATACTTCTTGGATATAATTATAATCCTTGAATTAAGTATAAACATATCTCTTCAAAAACTAGCAACTTTTTTATGTACTGTAGTTTTAAAATAATTTTGAGATAAAATTGATATAAAGTATAAATATTGAAAGTATAGAATGTACATTTTGAAATAGGTATTTTTCTGAGAAACATTGCCAAAATCAAGATAGTGAACCTGTCACCCCTCAAAATTTTCTCTTACCCCTTGGTAATCCCCTCTGTCCCTACGCCCAACCTCCCACCCCCACAAAACTGGTTTTTCAGGAGATCTGCTTCCTGTCACTGTATAGGTTAGTTTGCATCCTTATAGAATTTTATATAAATAGAATCCCACTGTATATACTCCTCTTACTCAGCATAATAATGTTGAGATTCATCCACATTAGCCTGCATCAATAATTCCTTTTAATTGCTGAATAATATTTCACTGTATGGATATAACACAATTTTTTTTCCTGTTCATCTGTGAATGGACATTTATGTTATTTCCAGCTTGGGGCTATTACAAATAAAGATGCTATGAACAATTGCATGCAAATCTTTGATGGAAAGGTATATTTATTTCTCTTGGATAAATAGGGGTGGAATGAACAGATCACTTGCTCTATGTACATTTAAAATTTTATGAAACTACCAAACTATTCATCAAAGTGTTTAAAACATTTTATGTTCCACCTGTAATATGAGTTTCAGTTGCTCTATGTTCTTGCCAACACTTGTAATATATAGTCTATATTTCTTATATATACACACACACACGAATTAGTATAACAGTGTTCATATCAAATAATAATCATTGATAATAAATATATAAAGCACAGTTTATTTGAAAAGATGGGAGCCATCTTTAGAAATCGATCAGCTGTCTCTTAATTTTCCTTGTCATTATCAGCAACCACAATAAAAATGACCAATCAAAATATCAAATAGATATTATTTGATGCTAGAACCATAGCTATTATTTATTTATGGATACAGAAGTTACAAATAAATGCAGCAGAATTATAAGTACAGGTCAAAATGGAACTAAGTTAGAGAAACACAACTTAAAAATGTAACTAGGAATATAACTAGTATGGTTCTAATGCATCAGATAAGTGAGAAGTATCAATGTAATAAGGACATAGTACTCAAAACAATCAGAGTACCCTGAGTCACTAGCCAGATGAATAATTTTGGTTCAGATTCCATCAGAAAATAGAATGCACTTTTGTCAAGATATAATCAGCTATCAGATCTCTATTCGAAGCTTGCAGGATGTGAGGGTAGCACTCCTTGGGGCTAGAACAGGGGTGAGGACCCTGAGACCTTAAGGTCATATGTGGCCTTCTAGGTCCTTAAGTGTGGCCTTTTAAGTGAATTCAAATTTTACAGAACAAATTCTTTTATTTTTATTAATACATTTTTGTTCATCTTTTATATTTTTGTTTTATTTTTTAAATGATTGTATTTAAAATACCAAATAAAATAAGTGTCAACAAAATAATCCTCCTAGGTTGACCGGCACAATCAGAACATTAGTAAGCTATAAGGACTAAACTGATGGCTGTTACGCTCATAATTTAGTTCTAATTTCCCCTGTCTGACTGGCGCCACTGCCACATGAGGCGGGTTGACAAGAGTTTATGGGGGTTTGAGTAGCTCAGTGTGTTATTAGCTTTTGACAACAGTGCACTGTATTTCTGTTTAAAGTGGAATTTGTGAATAGTTGCACAGTTTGACAGCATTTGTTAAGTTTGTCTGCTTAACAGCCCATCATGTCAAAGAAGACCAAGATAACATTGAATGAAGAAAATAGACTTTTTAATGAGGATTGAAAATTGCAATGTTATTTTGTTTCTTCTAAAGATACAGTGATTTGCTTGCTTTGTGATACTGCAATATCAACATTAAAGAAATTCAATGCTCATCAGCATTATAACACTCATAAGGACCACAAATATTTTAAATTAGAGGGAGAGGCACGAAAAATTATATTTCGGAGATTGAAAGATGAAAAGCAAAAGCAAAGATAATTCTTTCAAGCAGCAATAAGACCTGGAAATGATGCCTCTGAAGCAACTTAGAAAATAGCTTATATACTTGGGAAAAAAGGGAAGCCATTCGGTGATGTAGAAACTGTGAAAGAATGCATTGTCGAAGTTGTAGGATGCTTAAACTCCGATAATGCTTCAAAGTACAAATAACTGCCTCTTTCAAGGAGAACCATACCTGATTGGCAGCATGAATTGGCCTTCAACTTAACAGAACAACTTCACGCAATATTTCGAAAGGAAAATATATATTATTCGGTCACTTTGGATGAATCAATGGATACTGCTGACTTGGAGCAGGCTTTATACTTCATTCGGGTCATGACAGAAGATTTTCTTAGCTATGAAGAGTTATTCACCTTGGATACTCTTGCGAACAGAACACGGGGAATACATATCTTCAACAACTTTCAAGATAAATGTCATGAAGTTGTACTTAATTTGGTAAATTTAGTGAGTGTATGTATAGATGGTGCACCTTCCACGACAGGAAAATATTAAGGGTTTATTGTACAGATAAAAAAATATTAACAGATCCAGATGCTCTCATTTCTTTTCATTGTATCCTGCATCAGCAAAATCTCTGTGCTAAAGCTACAATTTTAAGTGACACTTTGCAGCAGTGTAAGTATTGTTAACTATATTTGTGCAAATGCAACATAGCATCTTCAGTTTCAGATTAGTAACATGCTAAAGTTGAAGGATGAGGTATTCAGTGTGGATTTGTCATATCATTCTAAAGTGTGTTGGTTATCACAGGGATAGGTGTTAGCCAAAATTTTATCTCTGTGAGAAAAGATAGATAAATTTTATGAAGAACAGAATCAACAATGTGTATTATTGAAAGAAGATTTCTACAGGAAAGCAGCATTTCTCTGTGATATCATGTCAAATCAAAACCACTTGAATATTTCTTTGCAAAATAAAACTAAGTCTATACACAATATGTGGCAAAAAAAAAAAAAAATCCAAGCATTTCAAAAAAACCTCTTTTTTCAAAAGGAAATTTTGGATGAACATTTTCCCCAGTTACCAAAGGTCATTGAGGAGCAGGCTGATATATGCGCATTGTTTGAAGAATACACAGCTGTTAGAGACCTATTAATTGGAGATACAATGAAAGGTTCACTGACTTTGAGAGTCATGACATCACACTTAAATTAGCATTTCAGCCTCACCTAGTTATTATTACGAAGGCACCTAAAGAACTACAGATGGAATTGATTGAGCACTCAGTAGATGACATTTTAAAGTCATTGTTTAATGCTAAGAAAGATCCAACTGAAATATGGAAAAATTCAGTAGAATACCCAGAGCTTCAGCAACATGCCTCCAAAATGGTTTCTTGCTTTTCAACCATTTATTGCCCCGAATCTACATTTTTCTACCTAACACAAATCAAGTTGCCCTTAAGATCACAAATGACTGATACCCATCTAGAGGATCAACTGAAACTACAGACCTCCATGCTGCAACCAAATATTCAAATATTCTGCTTTCCAACAAAAAGCAGACACAACAAAGTCATCACAATTTCAAATTTATAAATGGTTTTCATTTTTTGTAATTATTAAGTACATGGTAATTAGATTTTTATAAAATATTGTACATTTTTAAGTATATCTAATTGAAGTTTCTTGAATGCAGCCTTATCTGATTACAGCTAAATTAATGAGGCATTCCAATATTTAAAGTTTCCCCACCCCTGGGCTAGAAGCTGTCTGGTATATTTTACTCTTATTGATTATCTGAAACAAATGATTCAATTCAGGAATACCTACCTGTGGATAATATTCCCAATGCAACTCCAGTTCATCCATTACTGCTTTGCAAGGCAGCTAAAGACTAGCAGTTATTATTCTGGTGTCTCTGCACAGAGGTGAAGGGGTTAGAGGCTCATCTTTCCTCATCATTTCTGGGTGCTGATAGCAATGGTAAATTCCTACCTGACTCTTCTTTTATAATAAGTTGAACTGAAAGATAAAATCCCTCTTTTAGTCATTTATTTCATCATGATTATAAAATATAATCATAGACTCATGTGATCTTACAGTTGGAGGAGATCTCAATACCTCCTAAAAAAGTTCATTTTGTTTGAGTGTTTAATATATAGAAGGTACTTCCTTTTACTGAGCTGAAATTTGCCTCCTAATCATTTTTTCTGATGGGGAAGATTCCCTACTGCTAACAAAGCGACTTACTGAGAGAAGGTTGTTGAAATATCATAAAAAGAGTATAAGTTTGCGTCACAGTTCCGCCACTTGTTCCAGATAATATATAATTTTTTAATCTTATGAGATACGGATAAAAACAATCACGTCTCAGAGTTGCTTGAACACTAAATGAAATTATTTTAATGCATAGTCCCTAACTGATAACCTCTAGTTCCAACTATGAGTTACATTATTCTCCCCAGTGAACCTGATAGCTTAGCTTAAATAGGAATGTCAAGCTTTATCTTGGTAAAAAATATTTTTGCTGATGTTATTTAATCATGCTACTTTTTAAGTTTTCTGCATTGAGATTTTTAATGGGAATTAAGAATTAAACTTTGAGTGTTTCCAAATAACTATTAAGTCATTTTATTAATCAGTTCTTTTTTTATCTTTAATTTCTAAAATTGCAAAAAATGTCTAAGAATTATCATGTAAAAAATAAACCAGAAATTGTGCATAATGGCACACTAAATACTTTTAATTTCCATTTCACTGCAATAGTCTAACCACAGTTGTTTCTGTGCCTGTCTATCTATCTACCCAGCAATCAATCAATCGTATGACTCACTGCCATATTCCATATAAATGTTCCCAGTAAAATCAACAATAATACCATAAAATCCTAGTCTTGTTTACTGTGGAATAACTGGGGCAAACTCATCAAACCCAAAGAGAAAATTGATGGATGTATGTTTGTCTGTCTGGTGCAATAGTGTCTTTGTGTAAAATATCCAAACTCTCATTGCATGCCTACTGTCAGAATCTATTGACAACATGTTTAATCAGTGAGTTCTCTGCACTTGGGAAGCTTCACTTCTCTTCTCTGGTATTTTTTAAAATATATCTTACTTCCTACCTTTCAAGCCATCCACAAAGCTGTCAATTTTCTGATATGCACTTCTTTCTCCAAATGTCTACATTTCTAATGGCACCTGATAATTCAAATAAAATATAGCTAGCATCCTACTCTAAGAGAGTACTTTCAACTTAACCAATCTGGTCTTATAAATTTTTAAGTTGTCAATTTTTTTTGTTTTTCTCACTATAATTAACATTTCCAGGTGTCCAGGGGACAAAGTGAAATTCTGAAGCAAAAGAAAAACAGAAACATTCAACATTTGTGATTTAGAATTCAGATCATTTACACTGTTCACAAAACAATGGTCATCATAACATTATTGCCCTTTGTTTTTTCCTCTCTCCACCTTCTGATTAGCCACTTAAAAGAATTATTAATTAACAATAAGAATA
>RJWJ010018659.1:0-31327 GCA_004363605.1 Indri indri
GTTGCACCTTTTATTCTTAGGGGTTATCCTAAAAACTGCATGGCTGTATTTCTAACACGAGCTCATTTTTTGTTGCCAGAAAAAAAAAAAGTCTTAATGTTTGCGCTTTTTAACCAGTTCTCTGCCATTCATTGTCAACTCTAGGAACAGATGTATTTTCAGCCACAAACTGTTGTTCAAAAACAGGGAGAGTCAGGAGGAAGAAGAGCTATCCTTTATTTTAGTAGAATTTTTTAAGTAAATGTGATTATCTACACTATAATTTCTGCAAATTATATATGTCGTCGATCATAATAAATATTTAGAAGGAAAAACAAGGTATTGGAGATGTTATTTGTAATATTTATGAGTTAAAATGTCTTGTTATAAACCCCTCCTCTCTAATCGTATTGTCTGATAATCTCATCTACCTTCCAAAATCAGAAATCATATAGACATTATTCCAGTAAGACCTATATTAATCCTGATTAGTGGACTAGTTGTTCCACAAGATGTAAAATGTAATAACCGTCAGTGAGTGAGGTGCTTTGATGTCGCTCAGGAGAAGTCGCTTGGATCAGGCTCGGCGGATGCGGACAATTCTCAGTGGTGGACTTTCCCTTAAGTGTTCCCCGGGCTTTACCTCTTTGCCCCCTGGGCCAGCACCAGCACAGGTGTGGGTGGGAGAGACAAGGACAGCAACCCATTCCTGGGGCTCTAGTAAGGGATTATAACCAGGTCCTCTCAACTGAGAATCAAACCAGAGCCTCCAGGAATCGTACTGGAGACGGTCCCTGAATGCGAGGACTGTACCGTCACACAAATTATACATGTCAGCAACTCTGCGCTTTGTCCCAGCCAACCCAAACATACCTCCTGATGAGATTCAGAACCCAAAAAATCCATATTTCCTTGCCTCCTCAAACCACCAGCTAAGTTTCATGGGGCACAGTCACCTGCAGAGCCCTCACCAAGACCCACGCTCTGTTCCCAACTGGTGACACTGTGGTATGAGACTCGCTCCAGACATCTGGACCAAGGACCTAAATTTCACAGGCCTTGGAGGACATGAGGATAATTTAAAGTAAAAATAAACGTGAGAACAATTTTAAAAATAAGCTCTAAAAAGCAACATATGTATATTTGTGAATATTACCTTTTTCTTGGATGCTTCCGACTTCTTTGACATGTTCTTCAACTTTTTATGCAAATGATTAAGGACCTGGAAGACATAGACTAACAAAGTCAGTCTGCCTCTCATCTCACGTTCTGCAATGGAAGTATCATTATTTATAAAATCACTAAAATAAGAATATACATTAGGTGACAACATAGCAATAGGTATGAATTGCCAGATGCATCTGCTTTTCTAACAATTGGGAGTGTCCCCGGAAGACCAACACGCATCAGCCCGTAGCCGTAGCATCTGTCTGCAGAGACAGCTGGTGCACCAGCTCCGGGGTTTTGTCCAGAAAGAGGCACGCCACGACCCACCCATGCATACTTACTGGTCTATCTCCTGCCTTGGCTTCCCGCAAGAGTCTACATGGTAACAATCACCAGGTCCCTAATAAATGTTGGGCACAGTATAGATCCCAGATACATTGAAAAACTAGGGACCTGCCCTCTGAGAATTCACCATCCAGCGCGGAAAAGAAGCAAGTGAACAAATGAACGTGATGTAATCAGATGTTTCTCAGCGTAGCCCAGCCACACAGCGCCAGCATTTGTGTGGACGTATTCCTTCTGTTTTCTTCTTAGGGCTGTCTCCACTGCAAATTTCCTTAAAGCAGGTTAGCGCCCCACGCTACTCCTCTCAGTGTAGTTTGTTCAAATACTACCCACCACACAACGCTTCAGACAAATTACATTTTGGGAACTCAGTCAGCGTCACTGATGATATACAGACTATTTTTGCGAGGTTTTGCTAATGTCTCCTTGAGACACACTCCCTTCCTTAATTAGAGAAACTATCTTTGTATTCTCCTGCCAGTGTAATATTCAGGAGAAACGATATGAAAATGTTTGGTTTTGCATATAGGAATTTCCAACATGAATTTGGTCTCATACGATATTGCCAGCCCTGCAGAACTGTTACTGGAGCTCATCTTTATATCCCATCTTAGGGAAAAGCTAGAGAAAATTTAGCCTCTGGATGACTTAGGGCTTCGGATTGTCTACAGGTTGCTGAGTGAGTCTCTCAAGGAACCAGAAGTTACGTTCCAGCCAGTCGTTTGTTCCCTTTGGCACCGCAGCTTGTAAATAATTTAATGGAATTGACTTACTGCAGAAGCCAGCTCCGTTCAGCTAGAAGCAGCACCTCTGGAGCAATTAGTCATTGCTGCAGGATTCATTTACCAACCTTCCACGTCCTATGCAGGCTAAGCAGCCTTCAGTGGGGTATAAATTCCAGACACAAATTCCCGGCCTGACTGAAATACTTCTCACTTCCCGAAATGGCCCAGCACCCTCTACAAAAGGACAAGTTTTTACTTGCTACAGGAGCATTGGGGACAGCCCTCGATGCATTGATAGTGCATCAGCTTGCTGTTCTGCTGACAGAAAACAGGGTAACAGCAACTGAAGGTCAGGCGAAGATAGAATAGGAGCTTTCTTTTGGCGGGAACAATTGGGGACGTCTTTCGAAGGGAAAGGAAAGGGCTGGAGCAGGCAGGACCTGCCTGAGAGGACAGGGCTGGCGAGGCAGCCCTGTGCCAACCCCCCAGTGGGAAACTGCAGAGGGCAACACCAGCCACCGAGGGCAAGGGACACAGGGACGTGGAGAGACCAGAGGAGAGGCAGCATGATGACACTGGAGACAGCCTCCTGGAGAGGGAATCAAAGCAGATCATCCAAGTGTTTCCAGCCTCGTTCTGCTGCCGAGGTCCGCTCATTCCTGCCAACACCGGGCTGGACACAGCTCAGCACCTTCAACACACCTAAGAATGCCGACTGCTGTCGGATTGGTCAGTGGAGAAAACACTCAAGTGTATCTTCCTTAGCTCTGTTTCTCTTCAATAGCCCATACTATGAGCACACAACGACATATTGTGATGCATTCCAATCAAGGTTTTGTCATCAAAGAAGAAAGCCTGCGATGATCACGAGAGATACGATTACGTTTCTTCAGAAGATGGTGACAGCGTGGTGATATGTCTCAATCATTCTGTAGGTTTGGGGGCTTGCCCAGGAAGGTACCGGCTCAAACCCAAACTGAGGTCATGCTGGCTACATCCTGGGGATTCAGAACAACTTAATGGGGGAGGCACCCTGAGAGTTTGCCTGCATGTTGGACAAAGGAACTTGTAAGACTTGGGGAGCAGAAGGCAACTTATTAAGTTTCATAAAGGAAAAAAACCACACACTGTAAGGTCAGGTGCCTTTTTGACCATCTGTGATTCTTTGTGTTGGCCATCAGACCTGGTCCTTGGATAAACAGCGAGTCCTGAACCTATCGCTCAAGTAGCAAAATCCTTAACTGGATAATGAATACTTACTGACCGAAGAAAAGCAACTCGAAATGACTTGTTACCTTCACCTATTCATGAAGGCCCCAAAATGAATTTACAAATACTACCTTGAATTCAAAATATTTTTCCAGTTATGCTTAAAAGCAAACCATTTCCCTATTTTAAAAATCCAAATGATCATGTATCTATTAAATTTTAAAAACTATTTCCAGAACTTTGGCTTCTGTGTTACTTTTATAAACTCTGCAATGACAGAAATGTCGGCTAATTTATCCCTAAAAGTTTACTTTGTCATTTCCGTGAAGAAGTTTCAAGTTATTTTCCCTAAAGACTTTGGGGAGAGGAGGAGGAGGATGCTCCAGTTCTAATCCAGTAATTAGGAATTTAAGAGCCAAATATTTTCAGAATCCCTCTCGTCCCTGCCTGTCCTCCCTCCTCAGGAGACTGGGGATACCTGCTGAAATCCTTCCCGGATCATCCACCAGCTCCGTAGTCGGAGTCCATTGCTCTTTTCCCCAGAACTCTTTTTCTGTGTCAATGGAGCAAAGACAAGAGCCCCCATCACGGCGTGTTGTACAAGTTAAATGAGATGGTGCACATATCAGGTAACTGCTGTGTAGAGCAGTCTGCATTTTGCATTTCTAGAAGACTAAATGAATAAACCATTTTCCAAACAGCTACGCTACTTTCCAAATCCCCTACCTCCACCTCATTTCTTCACATATAACCTTTTTGTGGAGGCCATTCTTTGAGATAATATCCAAAACGTTATTATTCAAAACAGACACAATCTACATGGATGATACAGGCGTTGGGGGAACAGGGGCATATATTCAGCATTTTGCTGGGAGAAACTACGCCATGAATGGAATATAAGAAGCCGTTGTTCTACACAGTCTGGTTGTTTATGGTCCTGCAGCCACAGCCTTAGGGGAAACAGCGGGAGAGACGGAGAGAAGTTTAGGTGGAAATTTCAGAACCTGCTTAGGAAAAGTGTGTGTCTCACAGGAGGGCGCTCTGGGGAGAGTGAGCTCCACACAGTGGGGTCCAGCCCATGACCCCCAGCACTTAACTATGAAACACACACTCTTACTTACTCAAGCATAAACAAGCTGTATCAATGGCTTCAGATTTTGTGATCAGTATAAAATCTTCAAAGCTTGTGTAATTAAGGAAAGAGAATGTGAGCTTGCTGAGCTCTGCGGGGCTGTAGGCAGGGAAGACAGCATCCCCCCAGGAAGGGGAACCATCTCGCTCAAGCCAGCTGTGCGTGCTACCGCCTCCCTCTAGGGCTGGGGTTTAGATCCGCCGCCTGACTCACTCAGTACTGTCGCCACGACCTTTCTAACAAGGATTGAAACGGGAAATACGACAGCTTCAAAGTTCTCTGGAGACTTCGGTTAAGACTCTGGGAAGAAATACTGTTTTCCCACTTAGGTTTACAAAGCTAAATAAAATGCGAAGCTGTGTCCCCGTGAGAGCCTCCCTGAGCAAGTGCCAACCGCGCCCCCTCCCCCGGGGAAGGGGGCGGCATGGAGCTGGGGAGCAGGCGACGGGGACCACCAGGGCAAAAGGCCGGCTCTGGTCGCCCCCACGCTCTCCGATTCCTGCGGGCGCCCCGCGAACACCGCGCAGGCCGGTGGGTGCAAGAGCAGCTGAAGCAGAGGGGTTTCGCCTGCCAAAAAGTAGGCGTGCAGCGCCGGCCTGCAGCAGGGACAGCCTCCGGGCGCCGAGGGCTGCAGCGGCGAGGAGCGGCGGGCAGGAGAGCGCTGCTCTAGGGGACCTGGAAGCGAACTGCAAACTCCCCCGTGGGACTCAAACTCCAAGTAACTTTCGCGCGCAGCAGGCGCCGGGCAAGCGCGGCAGAGGGAGGGCAACCGGGAGCGGGGAACGTTCCCTGTGCCAGTCAGCCCGAGCGCCCAGGCCAAGGGCTCCGGCGCGGGGACACAGAGATGCCCGGGCCCCGTCGCCCCTCGACCCGCCCCCCGCGTCCCGGCCCGCGCCCCGCCCCCACCTTGGCATAGCAGAAGCAGATGAGCAGAAGCGGCAGCAGGTAGCCGAAGACGAAGGTGCACACCACGTAGGCCTTCTTGTGGCGCTTGTTGGGCCAGTGCTCCCAGCAGAAGGTCTGGTTGCTGGCGTTGGGGCGGAAGAGGCCCTGGTGGTACGCTATGGGCGAGGCCATGGCGATGGACAGCGCCCAGATGAAGCCCACGCCCAGCAGCGCGTTGCGGGACACCCTCAGGGCGGAGGCGCGCCGCGAGTGCACGATGGCCACGTAGCGGTCCACCGACATCGCCGCCAGCGTGAAGATGCTGACCAGCATGGAGACGGTGAAGAAGTAGTGGACGAACTTGCAGGCGAAGGCGCCCAGCACCCAGGTGGGCAGCGCGTACACCGTGGCCTGGAAGGGGATGCAGAAGAGCAGGTAGGCCAGGTCCGCGACGCTCAGGTTGAGGATGAACAGGTTGGTGGTGCTGCGCGGCTTGCCCGGCTTGCTGCGCGCCAGCACGGTGATCACCAGGCTGTTGCCCAGCACGCCCAGCGCGAAGATCAGGCCGAAGACCACCAGCGTGATGAAGTTCTCGACGCCGATGCCGAAGAGCGGCCTCTGCTCCGCGGCCGGGGGCTCCGGCCCGCTCCCGCTCGCGTTCCCCTCGCTGAGGTTCGCGGCCGCCAGCTCCATGGCCTGCGGGGTCGCCCGGGGCGCGGGCGGCGGGGCGCGCTGGGGAGGAGTGCCTGCGCCTGCGGGGAAAGTGGGCCCCAAGGGGCGCCGGGGGTCCCAGCCCAGAGCACGGAGCGCGCGAGTGTCAGAGCCAAGCCTCCCGTGATGGGCACGACAGCGGGCGCTGAGCCCCGGCAGCTGTGCCTGATGGCACCGTCCCTGTGCCGGGTCCTTCCGAGAGAGGGCGGGGACGCGAGCCGGAGCTGGACCTTCCCGGGAGGGGGCGGCGGTCTCGGGAGCCCTGGGGTCCCCCGCCCGGGTGCCTGCACCCGCTGCGGCCGCCAAGCCGGGAGGTCGAGAGCCCTCTGTCCGCCTTACCAGCTCCGGGTCCCTGCTGGCGGTTTTCCCTCGCTCCTGGAGTGGCTTTGGGCTGCACCTGTTGCTCTGAGCGGTTCCTTCCCTCCCGGCGCTCCCAGCCGCTCGGTGCGGCTCTGCAGAGGGCTGGCGGCGCTCCCCGCGCTCCCGCCGCTGCCCGGGGGCCGGCGCCTCCGACCTCCTCGGCTCTTGCGGATACCCCGAGTCGTCCACAGGGCGAGCGCTGTCCTGTGCCTCCCTCCGGTGCGCGGAGTCCAGGGCTCCACGGAGGGCCTCTCTGCTGCAAGTGAGAGGCGGCGAAGACAGCCTCTGCAACCCGCACGCCCCAGAAGTCGCGGCGCCGAGCGGAGACTGGACGAATTCGAATGAGGTGGGTCCCCGCCGCCTCCGCGCCGCAAGCCGCGCTCGCCCCCGCCGTGCGGACCTGCGGCCGGTGAGGCGGGGCTGCCGGGCAGGGGCGAGGGCGGCGGAGCGCGCCGGGCGCAGGGCTCCCTGTCCGCCAGCGAGGGCGCCTCCCGCCCGGAGCAAGCCCGGGACAGCAAGGGTTGGCACCTGCTACCCGGAGCTTTGTAAAATCCGCCGCCGAATCCCCGCCCTCACCCTGCGGACACTGGGGAGGAAACCGCAGCGAAGAAAAACGAGTGGGCTGCTCCCGGTAAACGCGCCAGCGGTGGGAAGGGGACGCGCTCTCACGGTCAACTTCAGCTCGGTCTCGCCGCCTGTCACTCATCTGAGGGCCTGAGCTGAAGCCCTGACCAGTGAAGTGTTTCCAAAGTGGGAGACGGTGTCCTGTCTCACCGCTGCGGTAAATGTGGACACGCCAACAGGACACCAAGCTGTTCACGCACAGTAGAGCCAGTGAACGTCGTCCCTGTAGCGTGGGCTGGAAGGGAGCCATTTATTCGCAGCGTTTATGCGAATTGTTTACATCACTTTCAAAAACGGTGCGTTCCCCCGATTCTCCAGAGGGCCACTGAGTCCCCGTCCTGTGCGGACGCAGTGCCTGAGGGCGTGGGTGACAGCAGGACGAACAGGGTACACAGCATCCCCAGAGGGGCCCGCGGGTGCGGGAGACAGAGGTTTCCATACAGCGCAGGCAAGTGCGGCAATTAAAGTGCACACAGAGGAGCGGGGAGTTTGGGGAGTAAGTCGCATCTCATTTTTCTGTCTCACTGGCTCTGTTCTTCCTCCTTTCCAGAAAAATTCTGATCCAGTTCATGGAGCATCTACTGTCTTAGCCTAATGCTTGTGTTGCTGTAAAGGAATACCCGAAACTGGGCAATTTATAAAGAAAAGAGGTTTTGCTGGCTTGCACTTCTGCAGGCTGTGCAAGAGCCATGGAGCCAGCACCTGCCTCTGGGGGGCGCTCTGCTGCTCCTACCCGTGGGGAAGGTGGAGGGCAGCCGGGTGTGCAGAGATCCCGCAGGGGCAAAGGAAGCAGGAGAGAGGGAGGAGGGGCCAAGGTCTCTTCAACAAGTAGTTCTTTCTGGAACTAACAGAGAACCCACTCCCTACCCCAAGGATGACACCAAGCCATTCATGAGGGACCCACCCAGATGGCCCAAAACCTCCCATCAGGCCCCACTGCCAACGCTGGGATCAGATTCCAACATGGGGTTTGGAAACTGTAGCACCTACTGTGTACTTTACCTGCATTCACTGTTCATTTAATACAGTTATCTTGCTAGGAATTCCTTGCAAGGGAATTGTTCTGTTCACACACCTGTTTCCAGAGGACGAAATTGAGTGTAAGTAACTTGCTTATCTGGACAGCAGGGAAAAGACCTTGGACTCCGTTGAGTCGATGCAATCCCGTAGGGAGTTTCAAGCAGAGAAACACTACGATCCGACCTGCAATTCAGAAAGATTACTCCGGCCTGTGGATCGGAGCGGGAAGAGCAGCCGGGAAGCTGGCTGGGATCCAGACAGCAGATAGTACAGGTGTGGTGGGAAGAGTTTGGATTCTGGTGTCTCAAAGGTTGAGCCGCGAGAGATTGGTTGGTGGGCAGATCTAAGGTGGGCAGGAAAGGGAGGGAACCGATGACTCCCATGGTTTGGCCTGACGGCCTGGAAGCCGAACACCGTGCGCCATGCGCCGAATCTAGGCAAAGAACACAAGGAGTAGGTTGGGAGGTGGGAAATCCTGTTAAATTTCAGATGCTCATTTAAGCAGGGGTTTGGCAAGAACACAGTGGCTTGGTTCGTTCTGAGTGACAGGAGAGCTCAGAGCTGCAGACATGGATTGAGAAGTTACTAAAATTCGATTAATGATGAGTAGAATTCAAAATTCCTCGTCCCAAGCAAAACATCCCGGGATGCTGTTTGACTCCTGGGACCTCTTCGCATCCTGCCTGGCTCTGTGGTTCAGTAGTTTAGTTCCTTTAATTTCCCTCCAGTTCTGCGTCCCGGTTGCTGTCTGTGCGGTTCTTTCCCTCCGCACGCTAGAGCTGCTCTCCCACCATCTCCTGCGTTTCATTTTTGCTCTCGAGAAGTCGGCTATGGTGCTATTTCTCATTCCTTTATAGATAATTTGACTTTTTCTCTGTTTTTAATATCTTCTCTTTATCGTTGGTGTTTATAACTTCGCTTTGATATGTTTGTGACGGTTTTCATTTTTCATCCCTTTTTGTCAAGCGTCTGAAGCTGAGCATTAATATTTTTCATCAGTTGTGGAAAATTTTCAGCCATTATTTTTTTTAAGTATTTACTTTCCCAGTCCTTGGTGTCCTGTCCTCCTGGAATTCAGAGAGACAGACATCAGCCTTTCACTCTGCCCTTCCTGTCTCTTAATCACTGTTTCATGCTTTGCTTCTCTGTGTGCCAATTTATTGGCATTTCTTTGGCAACATTTAACCATTCTCCTGGAGTTCTACTAGATTTTTTTTTTCCCCAAATGCACCAAGACTAGTTTATAATATTTTCTTTCTCATTGCTCAAGTTTCTAATTGCCTCTCTTACTGATTCAAATATTTTTTAAAATGTACTGATTTTTATTGTGAAAATTCCAGTATCTGAACTCCTTGGAGTCTAATCATGCTTTTATTATTTCTACTGAGTTTCTTTTCCTATAACTTGTTTCCAATTTTTACTTTTGCTTTTGTTTTTGTCCTTCAGATTTCTATTTGGCCAGAATGTGTATGTGACAATTTTATGGGAGCTGAGTTAAAAGCACATTCCTGCAAAAGTGGTTTTATTTACTTCTGCTGTTTGCCCCATGGCACCATCAACTCAGGATAGTTTAAAGTTAATTTCTCAGCTTGATATGCCTTGGGAGGCACAAAGGTAAATTCAAACTTCAGAACCTACAGGAGAGAGGCAATGTGGGCATAAATTCTCAGAGAAGCCTTTCCCTCCCACCTGGCTCTGAGGCCACCAGAGTTTTCTGTTATAGAAGTTTTTGTGGGTAGGTTGTTTCATTGCTCCCAAGTGTTTGCTGTGCGCCTTGTTGGAAGACAATATAACCCTGCTTTTACCATGCGACCTTCTGTGCTCCCGCCCGTGGCAGAATGAGTCGTACCCATGTCCTGTGCTGTGAGGTCATACTGAGCACAAGGTTTAAGAGATGCCGTCGAGTTCGTTACTTTGACCCACTCCAGACAGGGGCTGCTGCTTCAGGCCGTGTTCTGCATGAACATGCACGGCACAGAATTCCAGCTGCCCCTCGTCAAAATGCCACACGAGCCAGAAATAACCTTTGTGGCTATGAGCTTCTTGTTACTGCAGCTTAATCTAGTAAAAGCTGACTAATGCATTCTTTCGCCAGGGAAGTTTTTATAGGTGACCCTTTTGTTGCTGGGATAGCCTTCCAAGGGTCCTGGATTTTTACAGCGGTCTCAGTTCCAATTCCCTATTTTGGTTGAACCAAAGACCCAGGCTCTCCTAATGGAAATTTAAAAAAAAAGTAGCACATATGAGGAGTGTTCACCAAACGTTCAGTTCTCCCCTTCCAGGCTCACATAAGACTGTGCGTGTCAGCCCCATTGCTGTCGGGCAAGTCCACATGATTTGTTATGTCCAATCAAATTTGAAAGGGAGGGAAATGTCCAAACCACAACAGGAAGAAGTCCACTCCCAGGTGTCCAGTGTGGTGGCCATGAGGAGGCCCCATGCTTTGATAGCAGCCTTGATGGAAGCACCTAGATCCCTGAGTCACTGCGTGGAGTCATCTCCTGGAGCAGTAGCAGCACTTTACATGGAAATGAGAAGTTAACCGTTCGTTGTGTTAAGCCCTTTAATTTTTGGAATGGACTTTTCACTGCAGCTAAGTTCCACCTATCTTTAGCGATTCCCCGAGGCTTTAGCTAATGAATTTGCCAAGAGTCCTCCTGGCCACAGTGACTTCAGTGTCTATTCAGCACTGTGGCTTTCTGCTCCTTCTTTGCTCTTGGACCCTAGAAATGTCCCCATTCCACTGAAGCCTTATCTATAGACTCAAGCGGCTTAAAAAAAAAAGTAAAAACCTAGTAAGTCTTTTCAGTATAGAGTCCATAATATTGATAGAAAATTGTCTGAAAATTGACTGTTAATGGAATTTAATGCCTTATTGTAAATACATGAAGATTGAAAGAATTAGAAAAATATCCCCAAAAGGAGAATGTAAAGATTTTCATGAGAACATGAAGAAACAAATTTCAAAAACAAACAAAAAACGTGCAGGCCCCATATCCAGATACTTAGCATTTATATTTTTTCCTACCGTGGGGCCCCTTAGAATTCAGGGTTTATTTCCGTGGATTTTCATTGTGTTTGTCCCATGTAGTCTAGTGCCACTCCTTGGAAAATACAGGGGGCTTCAACTTTGAGCAACTGGCAGAATAATTACCTTGATTTTTAAAGCACAACATGAGGGTGGGTGTGGGCTTTTGTCTCCCCACCCTGCCTGAAGCTGTGGGACTCCGTCCCGATCAGGGGTCTCACCCTGCCTGCGCCTGTGTTCAGACCCTCGCTGGGCTCCCGCCCAGCCCTGGCAGCCTGGCAGCCTGGCACCAGGCCCTTTCCGGAACACTGCTGATGTCCCTAAAACTCCTGTTCCCTGCTTCCTGCCCTCCCAGAAGCTGTTCCAGCCAAGTAAACGCTTTTACTCCTAATATACCCTGTTCTTTCACAATTTTTCTCCTGTGTACAAGTCACTCTGCCTATCTGAATGTCATTTTTCCTATTGTTACATGGAGGACGTTTTTACTCATTGTTCAAGCCCCGGCCAAGATGCTGTCTCGTTTCTGGAGTCACGTAGCTTTCCCTCTTAGCGCGGGTCTCCTCCCCTACACTTGCAGAAAACTGTCCTCTGACCTCTCAAGCATCTTCACAACGCCCTGTAATTGCGTGTGTCGAGGGCGTGGACCTCACAGTCTTAACATTCCAGGGTCTTCCAGAGAAACATTCAGGTCAGTTCCGGGCTGTTCCCTCTGTCTTCTCCTCGGAGCTCCTCTTAGTTTCTGGGAGCCTTTCCTGCTCAGCCCGGCATGCGAGAGAAAGGCTTCTCCCTCTGCTGAGGGGCAGCAGCCCTGTTCGTGGGTGAGTCTCTGTCCCCTGACCCACGGCTGACGCCGAGGGTGGATGCGCTCGGCACCCTCTCTGCTCACACCACAGGCCTCCCCCGTGTCCACAGGGAAAGGTGGGGAGTGGCCTGGGAACCCTGCCCTCCTCTCATCACCCTGGAGGTGCAGGAGGGGCCCTGCCAGGTGGAGGGAGCTGTCCTGCTGTCTGGCAGCAGATGCACAGGGGCCACCAGAGTCGTAAGACTATCTCCTTGGGACTTCAGAGGATAGGGGCCGCTGTCCCCTTTGCTCCTGATGCAGTTCACCTGGTTTCCCCGCCAGTCTCCATCCGACCACACACCCTCTCTCTGCCAGTGTCCTCCTGCTCCTGGCCCAGCCCAGAGACTGCTGCATGAGGAACACACCCTTGATGTCCTCCACGCCCCTATCCACTCTGAGGAGCCCAGAGCACATCACTGCTGCTGCTGAATCCAGCCATACCTGAAGTCCATCACCTCTCCCAGACTTGCCAGTCACATGAGATAATAAACTCCTGTTCTTCACAAGTGAATTTTCAGTTTCTGTAACCAAAAAAGGCCTTCTACAGCACTGCATCAAAAGAAATACATATAAAACATCTTAACTATTTAGATTTCTATGTTCAACTTGAAAAACTAAGATAACTAGTAAAGAAAAATAAATGGAAAGGATGCTACCAATGAAATGGATAGATACTTGAAACCAGATATTTTTGGTCTGTTTCCCAGATTAAATATTTCTAACATTTTATTTTTTTAATCTCTGATTATTTCTCTTTATTCAAATTTAAGATAAGAGTAGCTATGTTTGCCTTTAACATCTCTAAGAAAATAAGGTTCAGAGAATAATAATAATCTCTAAGAAAACTGGGTTCAAAGCATACAACATTTGATACAGATCATCTCCTTAAAGATCTTTTCTTCCTCTAATGCATTAATTCATTCCATTCATTCATTTCTTCACTGAAGAAATTCATTTAAATTTAAATCGTTGCACAATTCCTTCCTCTAGGAATAAAATGTAGGGAATTAGCACCAAGAGAGGATTACTCTGTGCGGCTTTTTCCAAACAACCATATCTTACTGAAGTGTGCAATAAACACAGGGAAAAGTGCACAAATCCTAAGTAAACAAATCAGTAAATTTTCAAAAGTCCTTTACTGCTCGATGAAAGCTGCATTTATACACTTCCCACAAAATGCAAGTCACGGAGCTGGGGGATGCAAGAAAATCAAAGGTGAGGAAAGCAGAGGCCTTGGGGTTGAAGCCATTTGCAGTCTAGGAAGGGACTGTGTCCTGTAACACAAAGATCACTGGGGCAGAAGCAGGCCCCTCCGAGCAATGCCGACGGCCCTCACCAAAACTAGCAAAATGCTCTTGCAGTGACTGGAGCAATGTGGAGTGTCGTTCCTGAACTAGTTCCTGACTCCTGACTGCTAACAAGCCCCAGGGGTGAAGGGCTGGTGTAGACTGTTCCAGCACAGCGGGGACATGCCCACACAGCTTGTCACCTACTGCAGCTGCTAAGTGTCCTCTGGCTAATTAAGCAGAAGAAATGGACCATCTTCCACTTACATAATTCACATTTTATCATTAAATATAATTTGAACTTGTTCTTTCTGGACGACGTATTTGACTTCTCTATTTTCCTTCTCTCGAGCCAGTTTGGAGTCTAATAGTTGAAGGGGTGTTGCTTTCACCTGTCCAGTTAAATCTGTAAATCCCCTGGCTGTCCCTCCATCCCGCTTCTGAGTTCGCATCAGAGTGACTGGTGGGGGAGGGCGCCATCTTTCATCTCAAGTAGAGAAAGAGGAAACTGTCCCCCTTGGCTGCGTCTCCTCCACTCCTGTCTGACGGGGCCTCGTAGCACCCACAACACCGCCGGGTCCAGGCTCCCGGCTGCCAGCCAGGCCCAGGGACCGGCCCTTCTGCCACGTGCCACCATTGCCGGTGACTCAGCACGAGGGACCCGCGCCCCTCTGCTGGGGACTGCGCTATGTCGCAGCTCATCATCACAGGCCGAGGCCGCAAGGAGGCAGAGGATGGCAGGAGGAAGGCCCAGCTTCACGCCGAGACCCCCCGCACCTCCACCCCGCACGGCCCAGCCCCGGTGCCTCAGTTCCTCGCTCTGAGCATTAACGTCCTCACCTGAGAAACAAGAATCTTGATTCGGGGGTTGAATTTTCTTGAAATTGCCTTTCTGTCTCTCATGACCTTGCCCGACCCACCTGAATATTTAACACATGTTTAAAATTACGTGAATAGTGAAGTGTATAGACTCTGACAGCGTTCTGTATTATCGCGTGTGATTTTCATAATGAGAAATGAGTATTTCTCAGTACTCATTTATAGAAAGTATGCGTAATATAAGAGGCTAAAATAAATGGCTAAACTATTTTTAAATTTTTAAAACATTATAGAATAACTGAGCCCGGGAGGAATTCACCAGTTTCTTCTGTTCTGTTCGAGCCGAGCTCCCGGCAGCCACTCACTCCCACTCGCTTGTCCCTGAGCGACTCGCCCGCGACCCGCTGCCGTCGATTCACGTCTGAGTGTGCGAGGGGAAAGCTGACCCTGTCGCACCAGCGCCAAAGTAGAAAAGAAGCTCCCATCGTTCCCCACACTTTATTTCCCATTTTTGAGGCAATTTGAAATAAGAATAACATCTAACTCATCAAGGTTGCTGCCAAACGGGCTTTGGAGAACCGGGATGCTTTTCCATATCTGAGTCAGCAGCAGCTGAAAAACACTCTTCCAGACTACAAGACCCCAAATCTCCTTCAGGAGAAACAAGTCCACCCAGCTCCATAACCTAAAGAGCACTGGAAATTGCACATAGTATTATAAAGCCTGTTGTGGCCTCAACATGAAGTCATCAATGTTGGGGGCTTTTCCCTGTTTGGTGACAAGCAGACGAAGCGAGAACATAACCACACGCAGAACAGGGCAGGGGTCCAGCAGGGGCGGGGGGACTTCCACGCCGCAGGAAGGGGCTCCCTCGGAGACGACGGCGACGTGGAGGAGGCCCGTCCGCCTCCCTGAGGACAGCGCAGGGTGACCGCTTTCCGGATGCTACAGGACTTTTGCTAAACACGCAAGACACAGTGTCAGGGACAGCTCTGAAGTGTTGAGGGTCAGATTCCGCAGACGTCACACTCTCTTAGTCATGTAAACGCGGAATATTTCGCATATGCAAGACTTTGCCTATTCTGTGTTCTCATTATCTGCTTGCTGAGCGAACGAAGAAAACCCTCCAGACAGCCCAGGCTGGGTCTCTGAGTCACGATTCTGTTTACTTAAATGCCAGAGGACGGAACAAGTCGGGAGTCACAGGGACCACGATGGGTGGGTTTCCGACGCGAGGTCCAGGCCGGGAACTTCGTGGACGGCCGTCTGTCCAGTAAGGAAAGTGGCTCCCATCTGCCGCTTTGCTGCGCAAATGTTCCCTTGCAGCAGTTTCCTGTTGCTAACGCATCCAGCGTTGGCCTCACAAAGGGGTTACGTGCGCTGCTGGTGACTCGGAGACATTCTCAGAGCTGAGGAAAGCGAGGTGCAGGGAGGGGCGGGGGTGGCGGCCCGGGGTCCGGGTGAAGGCTGAGGGTTTGCAAATCCCTCCTCCAGGAGCCCCAGAGAGAGCCGCCTGCAGGCCTTCCCTCCCCCTCCCTGCAGTCCTCAGCCCTGCTCGGCTCCAGCCCAGGTGGCCAACGGAGGCTGAGAGTGGCCTGGGTTAACCCCGCTGAGCTAATTGATTGGTTTGGGGGTTTGCACTAGTTTCCTTCTTTCTTTTGCCTCATATGCTTTCTTGGTAAAACAAACATAATAGTCTCTCTCACGTGGAATTGCTCTGAGGATTAAATGAACTAATGTATGTAAAGTACTAAGAGCAGTACTAGCATACAATATATATGGAATAAATGCTACTTTTAGTTATCCATTGATTTGGTTTGTAAATGTTTGCATTTTAAGACACGTGCAACCAGCGCGCCAGTGTTTTCTCCCTTCTCTCTGCATTTACAATATAATTGATTTCTTTTTTTTTTTTTTTTTTTTTGAGACAGTGCCTTGCTCTATCACCCAGGCTGGAGTGCAATGGCGTCATCATAGCTCTCTGCAGCCTCAAGCTCCTGGGCTCAAGAGATCTTCCCACCCCGGTTTCCCAAGTAGCTGGGGCTACAGGCACATGCCAACACATCAGGCTAATTTTTCTGTTTTTTGTTTTGCAGAGACAAGGTCTCCCTGTGTTGCTCAGGCTGGTCTCGAACTTTTGGCTTCAAGCGATCCTTCCTCCCCATCCTCCTAAAATGTTAGGATTACAGGCATGAGCCACCATGCCCAGTGTGATTCTGTTATTTTAAGATATTTACATCATCACGATAGTATTTTATCACATCTTTCTGCATTTATGATACAACCAGCTGTCTGTCGATGTGTTGGGCCAATAGTATAGCAATACCAAATCACTGATAATGCAAAAAATCTTGTGCACTAAATTTTAGTTAAGTTTTACTTTTCATTAAACTTACATACATACAGTCCAAATTATATACAATCCAAATTATTTACCTAAATTTGTATTGAAGTGGATTTCTGTTCCCTAGACAGGTACCTTCTTAATGGAAGAAAGAGCCCAGGAATACAAGCGGCTGCCAGGAGTGGGCGACCTGGATTAAATTTTTAAAAATCGTTGGCCCTGATTAGTCCATAAAAGTGGTGCCCAGCCTGGAATGTGCTCCGGGACAGCTGAGAATTGGCCGACCGTTTGTACAGACGATGGGTGAGGTAAACACATCGCGATTGCCCTCAGCTGTACCGAGGAGCAGCTCGGTGAGGCACCGCTACCTTGTGAAGGGGAAATGGCTGCATAAATGGCCCAGTGGAGTGTTGGAAATGTTTTCCAACTCAGCACAGGTAGCAGCTGCACAACATTGTGCATGGTCTAAATACCACTAAGTTGTACACTATACAATGGTTCATTTATCTCATGTGAATTTCAGCTCAGTTTTTTAAAAAGGCAACAAATCAACATTATAAATAAATAAATGGTCATCTCTTCTCATTATCTTAACCCAAGCCTGAGTTATTATAATATAGCTTAGTTTCCTCTCACTAAGAAGAAAACAGCCTGATTTTGTAGACTGTCACTAGAATTTGACAATGCCAATTTGCCGGCTGTTCTGTGCCATAAGGTGCTACTTCTCATTACACACTTTCTTCTCTAGCTTTACCTGGTTTCTGAATGACTTAAAGCGCAGGTGCAGTTCCTGCTAAGATCACGTGGTGATGATGTCTGGCCGAAGGGCCCTCTCTAGACTCTGGCCACTGCCTACCCCCAGGTAGGCAGAGAGGACTCGAGTTGGGACGTGCTGGGGGCCGTGGCCAGCGGGCGGCATCCCCGGGAACGCAGCAGTCCACGCGTCACAGGTCACGTGTGGCGTCTCCGCGGATGTGAATCAAGGTATTCTGAACTCTCATAAACCGGAAATGGAATTGTACATCAACTCACAACACTGTGTTCTTATTTTTCATTGACATATAATAGTTGTACTTATTCATGGGGTATGCAGTGATGTTTTGATACATACAATATATGGTGATCAGATTAGGGTAATTAGCATTTCCATCATCTCAAACGTGTGATTTCTCTGTGTTGAAACAATCTCCTGCTAGCTGTTTGAAACTGTATCACATATTACTGTTAACTGTAGCCATCCTACAGTGGTCTAGGACACTGGAACTTCTTCCTCGTATCCAGCTGTAATTCTGAATCTTTAACAAATCTCTCTGCACCCCCAGCATCCTCGATAATGAGTTCCAGGGTCCCCCGATGCCTGGAGCTGTGTGTGCACGAGGACCTCAATCACTGCTGTCCCTTCTGCCTGAGTGCAGCGCTCAGGACCCTCAAGCACTGCCTGGGAGCAACCTGTGGGGTCCACAGCCACCCCAGACTCCCCATGTCTGGGCTTCTCTTAAGTGCAAGAAAAATAAAGATCTATCATGTTCAAGCCAGTGTCTATGCACCAGAACCCCAGGCATACATGTAATGAGGTTTGCTGTGGCCAATTTACCCAGCTCGGAATATCTTTTAAAACATTTTCAAACTGTAATATCTTTTATAATTAATTTTTACATTTTTATTCCTTTTACACTGTTATCATTTCAAGATTTATGGTGTAAGTTCCAATCTCAATAAAAAATCAAATGGCAGCGAGGTCTAAATATTCACATCTTAATAAGAATGTTATTGGGATGAAGTTTGTTGGATAGTAATTTTCTGTTGGGTGCAATGCATATGTTATGGACTATTACAACGTTGAATATTCATCTTGGCGAAAAATGCTTTCTTGGATCCAATTAAACCATACTTGAGAATGCATGAAAATTCCAAATTATATATGTAAAAGAATTCATAAAACACTGTAGCTTAGTAGAAGGATTATGAATTATGGGATCAGAAAAGTCTGGTTTAGAATTTACTTGGTCACATTGTAAATCTATAACTTTGGGCAAGTTTATTCATACAAATATTAAATGGTAAGTGCCATAAATATAGTTTTTAACCCTTACACACATTACCTACATTGTCCTATTAGTCTTTAAGACAATTTTATGAGGTCATTTTATGATAGTGGAAATTGCTCTAAACCTTATTTCCCCATATGTAAAATGGAGACAGTTAACCCTAGAATCTACAAATATATAACTTAAAGACTTAGCCATACTGCTGGTTACATTATGATGTTACTTATTAAATACTAGTTATATTTAATAAATGTTAACAAGAAATGTCTCTGATGAAATATGGTTAGGTCAGATGTGGGTGCTGTGGTATCATCAGCATAAGAACGTAAAATGGTGTCACTGTGTTCGTTTACCTGACAGACACTCAGACTCTGTCCGTCACTAGCTGACCACTAAACTAGTGAACAAGACTTCAGTAGCCAGACTCAACAAGGGATACGGACTGTACGAAATTAGTTCAGAAGTCATTAAACAAACACAACATGCAGCAGTAACAAACCCTGGATGGGGGGATCTTATTTCCTTATTTGCCTCGTTATAATAATCAAAATGTTCAGTTTTCAGCAAAAATATTACAAAGCATGCAAAGAAACAGGAAAATATGGTCCCTTCACAGGAAAAAAGGAATTAATAGAAACTATCCCTGAGAAAGCCCAGACATTGAACCTACTAGAAAAAGAATTTAAATCAATTGCTTCAATATCTTCAAAGGGCTAATGGACAGAACTAAAGGAAATTATGAAGACAAGGTCTCACCAAAGAGGGAAATCAGTGAACAAATAGGAATTATCAAAGTTACCGAATAGAAATTACGGAGTTGAAAGGTGCAGTAACTGGAAGGAAAATATCGCTAGAGGTGTACAAAGGTATACAGATTGGAAAAGAAGAATTAAAACTGACTTTATTTATAAATGACATGATTGTCTTTGTAGAAAACCCCCAAGGACAAGGAATTCACAGGAAAACTCCTGGATATAATAAGCATGTTTACCAAGGTCACAGGATGTAAGGTAAGTATACAAAAGTTAATCAGTTTTCTATCATAAATGAACAATTCAAATTTTAAACTGAAAGAAAAAATGCCATTTGCAACAGTGCTTTAAAATTTAAGTACATAAGTGTAAGTCCAACAACATATGTGCAGGGTCTGTAATCAGAAAACTACAAAACACTGACAAAAGAAATCAAAGATCTAAAGCAGTGAGAAGGTTTTCCATGTTTACGGACAGGAAGATTTAATATTGTGTGGTGTTAGCTTTTGTCCAATAGGTATAAGACAATATAATATCACTACAAAAATAAGGTTTTTGATAGATTTTAATGTATGCCAAGAAATTGCTCCTTTATTCTACTATTATTAACAGGGATACCATGACACATCATATATGGAGAGTGCTGTATTCACATCCAGAGTAATTCAAGTTAAACAAAAGTGGTTTCTTTAATAATTACAAAATTAAACTATACAGTCAAAGCCAAATTCCATTTATTATAAAGAATTTTGAGCTCTGATGATAATTACGCCACGTTTTTTAGTTTCTCTTCCCTCGGTTTGTCTGAATCTGCCTCCTTCATTTCTTCTTCAAAGATTTTAACGAGCCATAGTTAAAAGCAGCAACAGGGCATTTTCGTCTCAGAACAAATTCCAGATAATAACTTAGATGAAGAAATAACATGATTAATTTCGAAATTCAAGATTGTGTGCTTTTAGCAAAGAGCTAATATATTCTAAAGTATTAAATTGCTACAAAATGTAAAATTTTAACATGACCAGAAATGAAGGAAGACTGGCAGTCAAATTATTAATAATATCAGAACCTTGAAGGAAATAAAAATAAAGATAAACCTAAACATTTTATGAAACATCCTCAAAAGATTGAAACTACCTAAAAAAAGAAAGTACACTTGGCAGAGTCTTTGTAAACCCCAACTCCTCTTCCCACGAAGAAACAAAGGTAGAACAAACTAGCAACTTGGACAGGTGTTCCCTATGGCTCAAATGTCAAATAGGACTTCCCGAAAGTTCCCCCTTCTGCCCACACTTCACCCGTTAAACCCCATCCTTCTATTCCACTCGCAGCAAATCCCAGACTTTAAAAATCGGGGACAGAAACGAGAGCAAGGACCGAGGCAGCCAGAGAAGGACGAGGCGAGCTGCTCACGCACAGGTGTGGCCTTCTCAGGTAAGGTGGGGGCGTCGGGGGTGGCTCTGAATAATTTAGCAGATGGGCAAGCTGGGATTTTTAACTGTCAAAGTCTTAATAAGTTCAGAGTATTAAAGACATAAATTATGGTTAGAAAACGATGCATCTCAGGAAGTCACATAGGGGAAACCTTGGATAAATTCAGATCCAGATTAAAAGCTACAAAGAGCTACGGGGACAGAGAATGGCGCTCACATGCTGCCCACGCATGTCTGGATTTGAGCCTGAGCAAACAGAAAACATGTGTCAGGAGACCGAGAAACCGAGGCTGCTGCAATGTCAGTGCGAACACTCTGCAGCGATTGACCCAGCGCAAAGGCGCCGTCAGAGATCACTGGGTGTGGAAAGAAAAGGGGTGATGTGGAAGAGAAAGATGAACAAAAACTGTCAGAAAAAATAACTTTTTATTAATATTCCGAGAGGTTCAAGAAGATCTTACTTTCACAAAATAAAATCGGTATGCCATGAAATGGACTAATCAGAGAGCAAAAGGCCCTTTAGAGATTAAAATATGCTTATAACTTTTTAAAAAAATAGATTTAGGGAGGTGTTCCAGAATGGGGGAGGGGGCGAGAAGAATTAGAAGGAGAGACATACGGGAGCGAAGGTAAAATCCAGGACGTCCGTACTGACTGGTAGCAGCCCTCAGAAGAGGAAGCAGAGAGGAAGAAATTGCCGAGGGAACAAAGACGCTGCCTCATCCCCAGCAGATCTACAGATGAGCACAGATTTTCAGGTTGAAAAGATCCATTTGGAGCCAAGTAAGATGAATTTTTAAAGACTCTTTTTTTAAAGAAACACTCTAGAGAAATTTAAGAATAGCGAGAGACAATGGCAGCTTCCAAAAAGAAACAGAGGCCGTCCACGTATACCCTGAGCGTTGCTCCGGCAGCAGCCAGAAGGATTTGAACCTGCTCCACACCCAGCAAAGTTACCAATCACAGGCAAGGCTAAAATAAGGACACCTTCAAACACGGAATAAGTCATAAATTGTACCCCTTTTATAAAACTAATTGAGGGTGTCATAAAGGGTTACAGTGTATTATTCACTAAAAAGAGATACAGTGCAATACATTATATAAGAAGATACTGGATACATTCGAGGGTATGTTAGAGGCACATATTTCTCTTGTCAATGACAAAAAAAAAAGGCAACTAGAAATTCACAGGAAAAAAATAAAATTCCCCCATGGCATAATTTTAAACAAGTGATGGAAAATGTTCTCAAGGGAAAGAATGCATGTGATGTCGACACTTGCAGCATTATCTTTTTAGTGTTGCAGCAGTGCTAGCGTTAGTGCACAGAGAAAGGCATGTCTTGGCTACAGACTCTGTTCTGCTAGCACGGCAGGTAACAGTGCAGCGTCCGAACACTGAGCTCGCAGATTCAGTCCCAGCTCTGCCCTTTGCTATCTGGGAGACCTTGAGAAAGTTCTTTAAAGCCCGTATCCATCATTTTCTTCCTTAGCAAAATGGGGGTAATACTAGCAGCATGTAGTTCATAGTATTGTCCAGCTACCAAAAGCTGACAAAGATGACATCAAAGTCTACGCTCAGTCTCTCTACGTAATATTGATACGACAGTCCTAAGTCACTTAGAAACAAATTAAATCCAGCATTATATAAAAGAATGATTCTTTCAAAAAGTTTGTCAAACAAATGCTTATTAATCAACTACAATAAGTTAGACTTATTACAGTAATCTAAGAATGGCTTATTTAATAACAAGAAATAATTTAATCCAATTCATCACATCAATAGAGATAACATAATGAGTAACATTTTAAAAGTTTGTAGTAAAAATAAATCCCCATATCCAATTTTTGAAAGACCTAACAATATTCCTTAACACGACAAAGAACTGATCTAAGACCAAGAGACAACATCATACTACGTGGGCAAACACTGGAGAGATGTTCATTGAAATCAGAAGTGAGATAAGATACCCACCCCAAGCATTATTACCAAATATTGTTTTGTGTGTTATCACAGAGACAAAAAACAGAACACAAGTTGTCACTCATCACATTTGCCAAGAAAGGAACCAAATATGTCAAGAATACAGGGAAACTGAAGCTCTTCAATTGCTAGGAAAGCAAAACAAAGCAAGAGTTCTGAAGTCAAATTTTCAAAATATACCGAAAGCCGTATTATTACTCCTTTTTGACCTAATAATCACAATTGCAACAATTAATCCTAAGGAAAAGAGTCCATGATGTTCACGAAGATTTATCATTAAGAATGTTTACAAGGGTCTAATTAGTATCACAAAAATTGCAAACTAATGCAATTTTTGCCCGGAATTTTCAAAGTAGTACTTTAATGGAATATGATTTAGTCTTTTTGGGATATGAAAAATATCTCCTCAGTATTATGTAATAGAAAAGTAGGATACAAAAGCAAATGACTAATGAAATCAAATACAAAGCAGTGGGAATTTAAGGTAAAAAAAAAAAATGAACAAACAGCACAGAGAAGCCTTTAAAAATATTAAGAGCATACAATTTACTTTATACCTACCACACTGAAAAAAATAGATATAATAGGAAAATACACTTTTCCAGAAGTTATTTACTTGGAAAGAGAAAGAACATATGAGCAAGCCAAGAATGATGAGGAGAAAATGGAATGTTCTGGGGCACACTCTGCAAGATGCCCAGGCACAGAGGAGGTCTGTCTGGCTCTCCCCAGCTCCCCAGGAACTCACCTCCATTTTTCTTTTGTAATTTAAACTCTTTTAGAGCAAAAGGAAATACAAAAACTTTCCAAAATAATTCTACTGGATAAAGGCAGGCAAAAACAGCATCTGGACAGAAAACGAATTAATAAAACAGTCTCATTACCATTAATGGAATATGGCAAGAAATAAATAAAAAGCTAAAATACACCAGAAATGAGAACAAAGCTGTCATTTTTATGCATACGAGGTAATTGTCTAAACACTTATAGGCAACAATTAAAAATGTATATAAATTAAACAGTTCAGTGAAGTAGTTCCAGGGAAGATTAACATAAAAAAGAAATAGCTTTCCTGTGGACTAATCAAAGAAGAATTGTACACAGCTCGCTGTCAGTGCAAGTGTACAGGCACGCAGCCCAAACAGCAGCAGACAGTGGAGACCGAAACTGCAAATGCTGCGTAGCGCTTCTCCCGAAATTAGTCTACACCCTCAGTGCGCTTTCGGTCAAACCTCGGTGCGGCTGGAGGAGGGTGGCTGTAAACTTCATCTGGAAGAGCCCGTCACTATAAACAACCGCATGCTAAGAAGTGAGGTAACACACACAAAGTGGGCGAATCGTTAGAAAGACAGAAACTACCAAATCTGACAAAGGGAAAAATAGAAAATCTGATCAGACCTACCACAAGAAAAGAGTAATTAAATTTATTAGTAATTAAGTTTAATAATAAAAACTACCCACAAAGAACTAAATCCCAGGCCTAATTATCTGAATCCTGCCAAAATATGAAGATAAATAACAATTCTTCACAAATTCTATGCAAAAATAGAAAAGGAAGAAATACTTTCGACTCATTTTGTGATGGCTCTGGTGCTCTGTGTAGAAAACAGTGAACATCTCAGGCCTGATTGCTGCTGTTAGGAAGACCTGCCCAGAGGTCAGCCCTTGGCTAGCATTTGGAGCCTGGGTTTGGGAGGGTTCCCACCACCATTAGCTGCTAAGCGTGGTTCGCTGTACCTAAACTGTTCATACAAACAATGTGGCTTATGCAGAACACCTGCTTTCCTTCTGAGAGTCTGGGATTTGGGTACTTGCCAGTCAGGCCCTCGCTGTGCAGCGAGCCCCCTGGAGGGCTTGCCGGCACGGAGACGGCTGGGCCAACCTGAGGCTCTGATTGAGCAGGCTGGGGGTGGCCAGTTCAGCAGATGCAGAATTTGCATTTCCGTTGTGTTTCCAGGTGACATTGCTGGCTCAGCGACCACACGTCTGGTGAGCTATTTATCTCATTCCTTTTTCAAGAGAGTTAATTTCTCGCCTATCTTTCTCTTTTACTCTGACCAGGCCGACACAGCTGGAGTGGTTTGCTAAATCTAACTACCACAAACACATTCTTAAGAAGGAGCACTGATCTATTAATTATTAAGTTATGCCAACACTAGCAAATAGCTAAGATAATATTTAATATCTAAGATATTATCTATTTTCTTTTTTCCTTCTTTTTTTCCAAACACACTCTTCTGCAAAGATATTATCTATTTTCTAATATATTCTAACATGTTCTAAGTTATAAATATGACTTTATGACTCCACAATTTCCCCAAGTGTAATGTTTTTAAGGTAAAATGTTAATTGTTACACCAGGATAGGTCAAAATGTATACAATTTATATACAATGTATATAATATATACAATTCGTATATAATGTATACAGTATATACAATTTGTGCACAATGTATAATTAATTTTTAAGATTTTTAAGTACCTTCTAAATGGCATTTGCAATATCAAACACATCTGACTCTCTAACTCAACTCGAGTTCCTGTGATGTCGTAACGCCATTTGCTCATGCTAGGTTAAGAGCCTGAAGCTACATCCAGACACCGCCACCCATATGCTGTGCTTGGAACATGCCTTCTAATTAAAGCAACTAACACTCCTGCAATAGCTTTGAGAAAAACTACCACGGAAGGGAAATTTTCAATTTCTTCTCTTCCATGATAAGCATATAAATAATCTGAAGATATTTCTACCCCTGACAAATTAAGATTTGTTTCTTCAGCTTTTGCCCATGATCTAAAATTAATAAACTGTGGCACTGGCTTATCTGTAAATAATTGCAAGGTACTGCAGAGCGCCCAGCCCAGAAGTAGCTCTGAATAACACTGACCATCACAAAGAGGCTGATTAGCCGACTCTGCAACTACGCAGACTGAAATTCCCTCTAAGATTTTGCTACAGAGAGTCCATGGTAAGTTTGCACAATTAATGAATACAGTTCGAAGTAGTGAAAAGTACAATGTGAAAATCATTTTCAAAGAAATTCAGCTTCATTAGTTTCAATGTGCCTCTAAATTTGTTTTCTTGCTTCCGGTTTCATCTCCTTTCTAATCCAGTTCCTCCCCTGAGGAAGAGTAATTTTCCTAAAAACATAAAACATTCGTTTGCATTAGACTGTCTTGTCCTCAGGATGAAGCTCGACCTCCCCAATGAGAGCTGCCAATCTCCTGCGCAGTCTCAGCCCATCCCTCCGCGTTTCCATCAGCGGTAACCCCAGACACCGCCCCACACCACACTGATGCACCACTGTTAAAATTTTTCTTCCCATCTTTCCGTTTCTCAAATACTTTCTAACGTCCTGGGTTTTGCAAGGACTGTTTTCTGGTCTTACTCATTGCCAGCGATCTCACTTTATAAAACGTGACTTTGGGAAGCGCTCTCCTGGCCCGGTCTGGGTTAAGTGCCCACAGCGTACTCTCCTGTACCGTGCCTACTTCCATCTCAGAACATATGGCACTGGGTTCCCTACACATTTGTTGCAATGTTCCTCTAGACTGAGGAGGGATCACTTCTAAACTTACTTGTTCCTGTAACCCCAGTGCCTGGCAGAATGTCTGGCACTCTGCGAGTGCTCATTGAGTATATGCCAGATGGACGGACAGATAGGAGGGTGGGTGGGAGGATCGATGGATGGATAAGTATGAATGGATGGGTGGGTGGGCAGGTGAGTGGATGGGTGGATGGATGGGTGGGTGAGTGGATGGGTGGGTGGATGGAATTCAAGTACATGAAGAATCTCTAAATGTTAACAGTTTCCTACAAGATTCTACTGGGCCTCTTAACCTCATGCATGTTCTGGCATACATGAAACTATGCCCATTTCCGGAAGACACACAGGGGAAAAGGCTTAGCTACTTTTGCTGTAGGAACTAGACACACTTTTCCAGGGGCTTCAATTATTACTTGTTCTCAGGAACTGCCTTTGAAAAGCTGTGTTCCAGGGAAACACTCAGGGGTCCGTCTTACTTGTGCAAATATAAATTGGGTTGAGTCAACATCATTTGCTTGAGGGAAGAGAATAGCAGGTCTCTCCGAGGCCCTCCCAGAATTACTTACAATGCACAGCTGGCTGCTGGGGAAAGGTCGGTACGTTTGCACAGAAGAGATGAAGGAAATCAAGAAATGTGTCTCTTTCCTTTTCTCTGTTTTATTTTATTTTTTAAATATCAGGCTTATTGAGGTATAATTTTCATAAAGTAAAACTCAACCTTTTTATGTATAGAGTTCTATGAACCTTGAGAAAAGAATACAGTTGTGAGACCACCACCATAACCAACACAATTTCCATCACCCCCAAAAGTCCCTTTACACCCCAGTATAGTCAGCCCCTCCCATCAGCCCCAGCTCTTGGCCAGCACTAATCTGTTTTTGATTGTGTAGTTTTATCTTTCTAGAATATCGTATATATGGGATCATATAGTATGTTGCCTTCGAGCCTAGCTTCTCTCAACATGGTGATGCGGAGATCCACCCATGTTGTTGCGTGTATCAGTAGATCATGCATGTTTTTGCTGAGTCATATCCCATTGTGGAAATGTACCATAATGTGCCTACCTACCCACAGATGGACATTTGGGCTTATTGCAGAAAATGATGCTGTAGACAGTTACATATGGGTCCTGGTGTGGACATATGTTTTCGTTTACCTTAGGTAAATACCCAGGGGTTGTATTACTGGGTTGAATGGTATTTGCATGTTTAACTTTACAGGAAACTGCCAGACTCTGCCCAGTGACCGTACCATGCTGTGTTCCCACCAGCCACACGCGAGGCTCCGCTCCTCACCAGCGCTTTGCATGGGCAGTTTATTTTTTAAGTCATTCTAACTTGTGTGTAGTGTTATCTCCTTTTGTTTCTACCTGGATTTCTCTAATGACTAATGGCTGAGCATCTGTTCAGGTGCTCACTTGCCAGAGACACCTTTTCTTTGGTGAAATGTCCATATATTTGCCACTGCCCTGTTTTGTTGTTTATTTTCGTATTATTTTGTGAGAATTCTTTATGCATTCTAATTACTGGAGGCTGTTCTATCACATATGTGTTTTGCAAATGTTTTCTCCCAGTCTACAGCTTGTCATTTTATATCTTTAACAGAGTCTTACAGAGAGCAGAAGTTTTTAATTTTAATGAGGTGCATTCCATTTGTCAATCCTATCTCTTATGATCTGTGCTTATTGTTTCTTATCTAAGAAATAGTTGCTTGGCCAAAGGTCACAAAGATTTTCTTTAATGTTTTCTTCCAGAACTTTTCAGTATAGGGTTTTATATTAAGGTTTATAATCCATTTCAAGTTAATATTTGTATGTGATACGAGATACAGGCTGAGGTTCATTTTTTGACATATGGAATAGTTCCAGCACCATTTGTTAAAAAGTCTATCGTTTCTTCATTGAATTACCTCGTTACCATTGTCAAAAATCAAGGTACTTTGGTCTTTTTCTGGATCTGTTCTGTTCCTTCATCTAGGTCCTCCACCAACATCACTGTGTCTTCCCGGCTGTCTTGAGATCATGTATTACGAACCCTCCTACGCCCTCCTGATTGAAACTCAGATTCACAGATCTGCCTTGCTGAGACCTGCCAGCAGGAAAGGCGCCACAGCTGCCAGGAAGATTCAGCCGTGCCTGGGGTGCAGCTGGGAGTGAATGAGCCTGTGGGGTGAGGGTAAGAACCGCAGAGCAGGAGCCCGCACAGCAGGCTCTCCGGCCAGCACGGCACGGCCGCCTTGCTTTGGGGAGAGTGTTGGACACGTCAGTGCAAACTGAAGAGCTCTGCCACGGGGACCACAGGGAGCCCTGCCCGGGCCTGTGTGGGGAGGAGAGCAGGGAGGTACAAAGCATCGCGCTGCGGCCCCGTGGACATGACCACAGCAGGGCCACCGCTGGGTAGGTCTGGCTCTCCAGGTCTCTGTCCTCTTGGAAGAAGGCTTTGGAAGCGTAACTGACTCCTTTGGACAGTGAAGCTCTTACCTCTCAAAATTGGGAATGAACTGAAGCTTCAAGAGGAAAACCACTTTGACTTTCTGATCATTTGTGTTGGTCGATGCTCAACAAATAATTTTTATGTGGCTATTTTTGTATCAGAGTCTGATGAAGTGTTAAGCCAAATACAAAACTGCAATTTTTGTAGTTTGAACATTGTTGAACATTGGCAATTTCATGTAGCTTAATTAACAAATCATATCGCTTTCCCTGTATTCACTCTGATTACCTGTTCTGCCATCAGTCCACAGATCTTGCCACATACGACAGCTGCCTTGGAACATTTCTCCCTTTTTTCCTTTCTAATTTTGTGGTCTGTCTTCTTCCCACTTTCTAACGAAGGCTGTCTTAATATTTCAGAAATGCTGAACGTTAAATGCTGAAACAAACCCTTCGCTAGCTGTCTGTGTGCTCACGACGTCTACTTTTCTTCTGATCGGCTTTGCCCCTGTTGCCTGTGCTGCTCGTCCTGTTCTGTGACGTGGCAGATGGCATTGCTCATTCCGATGAAGAACTTTTGAACGATAACTATAGGAATCCCTCAATTTGTTTCTCTAAGCAGGAAATTCATTGAGCATTCTGTAACCCCTTAAAAAACGTCACAGCCTTTGACCAGGAGTTAGGGGACATTAAGATTCATTAGAAATTTACTTTTTTTCCTTTCCCACGGCATGTTGCTAGCATAGGCTTTAAGCTAATGAGCTGAAAATAATAAGCAAAAGAGGGAAAACTGCACAGCTAACTTACAAACCGCATGGAGAGCTGACCGTAACTAAATGAAGCTTTTCTTGAAATTCTCCAGCAAATATATCTGAGGCCAATAGGTGAATACATTGACCTGAATTTTTATTATCTCTCTCAAGAGAAATTAATTTAATTTGTGAAATCATCATAACGTATGCTTCTGTGGGAAAGGACAGGCAAGTGCACAGGGCTCTGAATACAAAGAGCAGGCAGAGGGCGGGACTGGCCCGGAGCCAGGCCACACGCGGGGTGCAGCCGCCCCGGAGTCCGGGGCAAGGGGCGTGAGAGTGCAGCTCCCGCCACGCGCTCGGAACAGCGGCCACGCGTTGGCACTCCGGGATTAGCCAGACCGGCTTCTTCACTTTTCAACGCATACTGAACCTCACAAGCTTCAGTTTCCTCATCCGTAAACGGGAGACAAGGAAAGGCACCAAAACCACGGGATGGTTGCAAGAACAAAATAAGAGAGAACGTGAGAAATGCTCAGCACAGTGGGGTGAGAGAGGGGAGAAGGGAGAGAGGGCGGATCTTTAGGGTTTGGCAACAGTGGGGAAGTTTGCAGGTGACTAGTGGGAGTCCGGGGGGAGCTGGGAAGTTAATCAGCCTGGTGCTCTGCTAATTCATTTGTGGGGGAGAGACAGATTACGTTACCAGAAAATGACACACGTCATCCCATAAGAGAAATCCCATGTAAAAATCAGATATGAACTTGGAATTGGACAGATCTCTGGACACGCAGGCTTCCTTCCAGCAGTATCATATAGGAAAGGTCAATGGAAAAAGATTTTATTCCCTTTCTGAACAGATCTCATTTTGTTTGAAGATGATTAAACACAACAAAAAGTCTTTTATTCCTCTGCTCATTTGGAGACTATTTCACACAGTGAAACATGGACCAGCTCTCTAAAAAATTCAACCTGATTTATTTTGTAAATATAATTGGGTAAGCAGTTCTATGTATAGTAACTTTATCTTACAGATATACGGGCACATATACACACCTTAGAAGGTGCGTATAAAGTCATTGCAGCAAAAAGATTGCGAGCACTTTGAAAATGAAATATGAGCTGAGTTAAAATTGCATAGCTCAGTAAAGTTCCACACATGCTATGCAGCTATAGAAAATGAAGGTGCTTTCTATGTCCCGATATATTAATAATCCCAAAACATATTGATGAGTGAAAGTAGCAAAACAATAGGCATGTATATCAATGGAATAGAATTGAGAGCCCAAAAGTAAATCCATGCATTGATGGTCAGTTGATTTTCAATAGGCGCCAAGACAAGTCAGTAGAGAGAGAATAGTTTTTGTACCAAATGGTGCTGGAACAATGGGATATGCACATGCGAAAAGAATAAAGGTGGACCCTTTCCTCACGTCATACAAAAATTAACTTAAACAGATCTAAGACATAAATCTAAGGAATAAGACTATACAACTCTTAGAAGAAAACATAGGGATGAATCTTAATGACCTTGTATTAGCCAATGGTGTCTTAGATATGACGCCAACAGCTCAAGCAACCAAAGAAAAAATAGATAAATTTTACTTCATCAAAATTAAAAACTTTTGTGCTTTAAAAGACAATGCCAAGACAGTGAAAAGAATAACCCATATATTGGGAGAAAATACATGCAAATCACATATCTGAGAAAGGCCAAGTATTGAGAACACACAAGGAATAACAATAAAAAGATACCCCAATCTTAAAAATGGCAAAGGTTCTCAATAACATTTCTTTAAAGAAAATACATGAATAGCCAAGAATGGCATAAAGAGAAGCTCTAGGATATTAGCCGACAGGGAAAGGCAAACCAAAACCACAATGCGATACCACTTCACGCACTTGGATGGCTA
>RJWJ010018660.1:0-31300 GCA_004363605.1 Indri indri
TGCCCCCTAGGTTCAAAATTTTGAATTTCTTTAAACGGAAGACTAAAGAACACTGATTAAGATTCAAATTGTGGGTATTCTGGAGCCACCCAGTTCCTTCACTAACCTCTGTGTCATACTGAGGAAGTCACATCCACCACCAAATCTATAAATTAGGGATGGCAGTTGATGAACTGCTTTCCAGGATGGGATTCCCATTTTAAGTCTTCCTAGTTCCAGTAGTCTTCACTATCTCCTGCCTTTTGCCCACCGAGTTCCTCCCAACTCCAATCCACCCTGCACACTGTTGCCAGATCCACCTTCCCAAAGCACTCTTGGACATCACTCCTCTGACTCCCGCATATTTAACAACCCTCGAGATAACATCTCATCTCATCCTGTGTCACCAGTCCTCCCCACCTCCGCAGGAGGAGCCTTCTACCTTGGACAGGCTACAGTGCACACCTCAGTGTTGGGCTCACTCACACCTGCTCCTCCCTAAGGGGCCCTCGGCCTCTTCTCCCATCTCGCCATTTCTTACATGTCTTAGAAAGCCCATCTCGGGCCAGGCATGGTGGCTCACGCCTGTAATCCTAGCACTCTGGGAGGCCGAGGCGGGTGGATTGTTTGAGCTCAGGAGTTTGAGACCAGCCTGAGCAAGAGCAAGACCCTGTCTCTACTAAAAATTGAAAGAAATTAATCGGAGACTCTGTCTCAAAAAAAAAAAAAAGAAAGCCCATCTCACATCCTGACTTTCTCTGTGAAGCTGGGTAGGTCTCTCCAACATGCAACAATTCCTTGCTCTCTAAACATCTACTGTGCCGCTTATTTTGAAACTTCCTTTGTACTGCAATCTGTGTTATTTTCTATTTCCCTAATGGCATTACAAATTCTGTTAGATCTTAAAAATCCTTTCATATACCTCCCCTTCTCCACCCTTCATCTGTAGCAATGTGAAGCCCATACCACTTGCTGAATCAAATGAAAATAAAGACGTAAATTTTTACCTAGTTCCTAACAGACAGGTGGGCTAGCCTAGAATAAATAGACCTGCAAGAAACAAAATATTCCCTACATCTTCAATCTATCCGTCTTCTTTATTTTCAAGGACCGGGTCCCTTGCGGCTGGTAGACGTAGTCTAGCGGAGAAAGCACTTGACTGGGAGCCCAGCATTCCCAGTTCAGTTTCTGGCTCCGTCAGTCTCCAGCTGGATCACTCTGACCTAGTTTCTCAGTCTTTTTGTGCCGCAATTTCTTCAGCTACAAAATGAAGGAGATTGGTCCAGAAAATACTTTCTAAGTCCCTTCTCAGTCTCAGCCTTATGGAGATACTTACATCAGTAACCCGGGACACATATAACTAAACAGAAGGGTAACTGGTTAAAGAGAAAGACACTACTCATGGCAAATCAGTAGGAGACAAAAGGGGAGATGAATTATATTACAAATCCAATAGTCAAAAAGGAATTTGGAGGCCGGGCGCGGTGGCTCGCACCTGTAATCCTAGCACTCTGGGAGGCTGAGGTGGGAGGATCACTTGAGCTCAGGAGTTTGAGACCAGCCTGAGCAAGTGCAAGACCCCATCTCTACTAAAAATAGAAAAAGTAGCTGGGTGTTGTGGCACTCGCCTGTAGTCCCAGCTACTCAGGAGGCTGAAGCAAGAGGATCACTTGAGCCCAGGAGTTTGAGGTTGCAGTGAGCTATGATGACGCCACTGCACTCTACCCAGGGTGACAGAGTGAGACTTTGTCTAAAAAAAAAAAAAAAGAATTTGGAAAACTATTGTAAGGGTGAGGTAACAACTCATCCTTGGAATACTTTTATCCCTCTAGGATGTTAGCTAACAACCTGGCCAATCATCAAGCAGTTTAAACTTCAGTTCTTCCATAGAGCACTTCTTACGAATCCAGATCTCTGTTCTTAAGGGGAGTGCGCAATTTTCGAGATCTTGGAATACTTCTGGATTTGCAGTTAGAACAGCCCTCTGTTGAATGATGAAACTCCATTGTAAGACTTAGTAAACCATCAACTTACTGTATTTGCAGGCTGCAAAGTTTTTACGTTGTTTTTGTTGTTTGTTTTTGTTTTAACACTTCACAAGAATGAATTTCAAACTTCCTATCTTGAAATCACAGATCTTGATGCAATACTGGCCTGAAATGGGAACGTCATGTAATAGAAACAAATAAAACATTTTAAGTGAAATCATAGGGTTTTCTTAGGAACACCTAGAGGTGCCTCTTAGATGCCTAGGACAGCAGAAACGCTCCTGCAAGAGGCACTAAATAGAGTTAGCAGACAAATTCAAAGCACATTTTCTTAAATGTACATCTTTCTGATGTAAAAAAATGTATGTAAATATATTCATTCACCATTTTCAGATAGGTATCAGCCAGCATGTAACCATATACATATATATACAAATATATGGCTTATATATATTATATTAGCTCTTCTTTATTAATAAGAAACAGAATGTGGTCTCTTTCCTGGTGATGTCTTCCCTTTTGGACTTCTTGGCTTTGTAATTCCTCTCTCTGATTTATTTAACATCTCTGAGCCTTGCCTTACCCAGCAATTAAGAAGGTAGGTAAGATATCTAGTATGATACCTAGAATCCTTATTGATTCGTTTATTCATACTGCCTTATTCCAAAAGTGATTTGAGGTGAATGCTTGCAAATTGTAGGTGCTGAATAAATATTAGCTTTTTCCCCCTTCTTTCTCTACTTAGATTATCCCTAATTTTCTTGAACAAGAAGGATAAGCTGAAAAGCAAGGGGAATTTGGGAATAGAGGCCACGGAAGTAAGATATTAGTAAGCAATAGCTGTTTCTTTAAAAAAGCGTCACCATCTGAATGATGACACTGCTTCACAAGACCATCACCTCCTACACAGGACATCTGGAAGTGGAAACAGGAGACCACACACTAAAAGTAAGAATGCTGTTTGGCAAATGCCTTGATCTGCTATAAAAGAGGAAGTTATAGGCAGGAGAATGTTTTCATGCTAGAGCAGCTGTCTATCCAAGAGCTCAGCAGCCCAAAGCCAAAATATGGAGTTTTATTATAATTACATTTGAAATTTATACAGCGTTTCTATACTGCAAACAGCTAACCAAATCTTCATCATGTAGGCTTCACTGCTGATTTGTAAGATTTTACCAGCTGGGTCTTTCTAGAAGTGAATATGATGCCACAGAACAGAAGACGAGGCCTAAGTGTGGGCACAGTCGCCAATCAGCTCAGTGACATGGGCATGCCATCTTCACCTCTCTGGACTCAGTTTCTCCATACGTAAAAAGGGCTAATTTCAGTTCCCTCTCAGCTCTAAAATCCCACAATTGCATCCTGCTAGCCATGGAAACCGGGTAACTTAACCAAGCCTCTAATATTAATAGTACTTGGCTAAGTAGGATCTTGGATCCTCATTTCTTCATTCTCAGAATTTGAATCTATTTATAAGATCTTTCTTCTTTATAGTAAACAAGCAAAGTTGTTAAAAAGACTGAACATTCTTTCTTTAGTCATTTGCAATTTTTAGGTTGGCTCTGTCTTTACAGATCGTAAAACTTGATCAGAAGCCAACCTGTCATGATAGTTCATACTATTTACAATTTGGACTTTGGCACAATTAAGATTCCTTTTCCTAATCACATCATCATGCATTATGGTCATAATCTATAAATAGATGGGATAAAATTTCCAATAAAAGATCTGATTGCATTTAAGGGGTATTTAAAAGTCTTCCATAAACAGAGTTATCGAAGAAGACAGGGTCAAAACTGTAGAAAAAGTTGTCTGTAGAAATATGAATTCATTCTTCCATTTTTAGACACCTTTTGTACCTATTTTAGTCATGAAAATTATATCTTACATTAACTACACCAAGAACATTTTTTTTCAAAGATAAATTTGATGTCTTTCCAAAATTGCATATGATTTGCCTTAAATCAGGAAAGAGGCCAAGATTTACATGGTGCTCTCGGTTAGCAACCCTCCCCAGAAGTTAAATTTGAAGTCAAATAAAAAAAAAATGTCATTTAGAACGAGCTCACAATAGAGAACAATCCCTTAGTACCACCTGAGTTTAGGAAGGATTTTAATCACCCCAAACAACAAACAAAAAAATGATTATCACATAAACATGATAGAGTATATATATATAATAATGTTGTATCCATTAAAATAAATCTGGATTTTTTTCAAATCAGTATAAATTTACATAAATTTTATAAATACATATTTTGATAAATAAAAAGTATTTTCCAAATAGAGATGTCAACTGTAATGATTTTGAAACATTTACTTGTTACATTATTAATGGAAAATCTGGGCCAATTCCCATGCATGTCTCCTAACGCCAAAAGATATAAAATGATTCCATTTATAATTCAAAGCCTGGAGTCACTGCAAGTAAAACAGTTTTACTGTTAAATATTGCAAATCATTAGTGCTATCAGCATATATGCCTTTGGAGAATAGACTCACATCCTAACACAGACCAACTTCCATTTACTGCAAGCATAAGAGTAAGTAAAACATGCCAAGCTAGCAAAACACATCTTAACCCTCTCAGCCAATTACTCGCCTTGTTAAAAAGTTCCCCTTAATAAAAATGAAAAGTAACAGACAGCCAAGATGTTATGAGCTTGGAGTTCATGTCTCATGAACTAAACATAAGGGGCTTTTTCTTCTATGAGAATTCCCAAGTAAGCACAGGTGGGTTCTTTACGTGAATAACAAGAAAAGGAGATTTCTAAATCTCTCAGTTGTGTTGGAGCTCATGGACTTTGAAGATACTCGAAGAGTTCTGTAAATATCCCTAAATCTTTCTCATGTGGGGCAAGTTTTCTTTTTTCTTTAAGTCTTCATCATTACCTGTCAGCAGCCAGTGATGCATGTGATATTTGGCTTCATTCCTAGAACAAACGTAAAAGTCATAGCCAAAATGAATTACAGAGTAACTAGCAGTGCAAACTGTTTGACTGAACTTCATTTTTGAAATTTATCTTTTTCCCTCCTTACATAATCAAAAGCTCAAGTATCTGAGGGAGCCATTTTAACAACTCTGCTCTTAAGTAATAATTAAAGCCGCTGCTACACAGGAGTTTTACGTCTCTGTAAATGTCAACTCAATTCTAAAGAATCTGAGCTTCTCCTCAGCAGCTCTCACACCACATTTATGAAGATATAACATTTTGAAATGTCTTTTCCTCACTTATACATTCATAAATCAGGAGCCAGAGTTAAATCCCAGATGAAGTGTGTACCTTTCATTAATTCTTGTGCCAACAATTATTGGCATGCATTCTAATAACAGAACTCTCTCCAAATTAATAAGAGTAAACACTATGTCGAGGACACAAAAAGATTTAAATATCTGAAGTGCAATTACACTTAATTCTAAGAAGATATAATTTGAGAATTCATGAATATGATTGATTCCTGTCATTGGATTTTTAAAACATGTATACAATTACCTTTTTGTTAAATAGATACTAAAAATAGGTTGTTTTTCAAATTCACAAAATCACTAAAACGTCCGGCTCTATTAGGATTAATAAATAATAATTAATCTTTTTACTCACTTTGGGTTGACAAGTCATGAAGCAGAGATTTATTGAGCACTTGCTATATGCCAGATATTGGACACTGGGAAGATAAACATAAATAAGGTACAGTTTGCACCCTTAATGTGCAATCTTGTGAGGGAACAGGCAGATCAACAGACTGGACTAAAATGAAAAAGTGCAACAATCTAGAGAGTGTACAGGAGAGAGGCTTGTGCTATACTGAGGTGGGTCAAGGGCCAGCAGGCAGGGAAGGTCCCTGGGAGGAAAGGAACTGCCGGGCAGAACAAGCAAGGCAGAGAAGAGAGAAGAACCAAGAAATTTGGGGTGACTGGTTAGAAAGTGTGAAGATGAGGATGACGGGGAGTGGGTAAAAATACGCTGGCTCATAGGGGATCTTGTGGGACTCAGTAAGGAGTTTTGGGTTGGTCCTAGGAGCACTGAGAGCCACTGAAGGATTTTCAGCAGAATTTAGATTAATATTTTATATTAGTTACTCTGTGAACACCATGAAGGGGGGCTTTGCAGGAGCTAGAATTTATTAAGCAGCAGAATTTATTATATGCTAGGTTCTTATATTATCTCATTGAACCCTCTCAATAATCCTAGATATCGTCATCTCCATTTCCTAGTTGAGGAATACAGACTAAGAGAAATTAAATGATTTAGCAAGATTACACAGTTGGTAAGCAGTAAGAAAGGCATCAAAATGCTACCTGGTATGCAATTCCCAATGTTTCCAACTGTGTCAACATGTTGCCCAAAATACAAAGAAACAAGAACTGGGATATGAGCAACCCCTATTTCATAACTAATAATATGGATGCTATAATGAATTCAAACAAGTCATAGTGTTGATTGAAGAGGGGAATATGTGAAATGGGCCAAGGATAGGAACATTACTGTTCACACTACCCAGTAAGGAAAATAACACAGAGAAACACCCAAATACCTTCACTATTGACTTTGTATGCCATGGCTCTTTGCTAAAAGAAATTGTTCACTCTAAAATTACAGTATCAGTTTTTGTCAACATCATCACTATGTGAAGCGATGTTTTCAGGCTATTCTTCCTTTTCCATCTGCTTTTTTTTTTTTTTTTTAGTGCATGTGGGGAGAGAGAAGCTGTCTTAGGGAGAAACCACATTGGTAATCAAATGTCTCAAACTGTGTTACTAAGTCACTAAGGCTGAGTTGGAAACATCAGGCTTTACCAGCTGCTGTTGTACACACAAGGCACATTCCATAACTGATCAGAGGCTATTAGTTACTTTGAAGGACATTATCTTCTGAAAACGAAACTACGCTCTAAGCAAGTTGGCTAAAAAAAATTAGCTGTAAGAGTGTTACATCTGGAATCTAGCAGATCAAGAATACATCTTTGCATTATTTGTTTGTTCTGTGTCTGTAACCGCACTTCGGGGTTTCAATATTCCCAACATAGGTGAGAAAACTAAGAGTCATGAAGAGAAATCACAAGCATACTTTCACAGAATTTGTAAATATCACTTAATGCTTTATCTTTATGCTCTAGAAAGATAAAAATAATTGATAGTGTATTTTCAAAGATTAAAGCATTTATAAATCAACAAGGAATCAGAGGAAGCCATCGTTTCCACATTTCTACAAGGATATTGTAGATTATAACACATCATTCTAAGAAAGCAAAAAGAAAAGCCTGTGGTTTTCATTATCCCCAATGCTAACAACTAAATACAGATATATTAATAACATAATGTGCTGGAGACATGATCAGAACTACCTAGAAGCTGCTACAACAGTGTTCTCCAAAGTGGGTTCCGGGAAACACTAGTCCCATAAGATACTCTTTTATTGTTCTAACTAGTTTGTGAAATACTACATATTTTTTTTTCTTCACACAGACTCCTTACATTCTCTGGCATGTAACGGATATATCTTGTAATGTAAAAGAACCTGTTTAACCTTATTTAATTCAGAGTTTTTCAAAATAATAAAAGTAAAAAAACAGAGATAGTTGCATCTCAGTGATTGAGATCTCAGACTATTTTATAACTTTTCTTTTTTTAGAGACAAAGCCTCACTCTGTCACCCAGGATGAAGCGCAGGAGCACGATCACAGTTCACTGCAGCCTTGAACTCCTGGGCTCAAGGAACCCTCCTGCCTCAGCCTCCTGAGTAGCTAGGATGACAGGCATATGCCACCACACTCAGATAATTTTTAAAAAATTTTTTGTAGAGACAAGGTCTCACTATGTTGCCCAGGCTGGGCTCAAACTCCTGGCCTCAGGCAATCTTCCTGCCTCAGCCTCACAAACTGCTGAGATTATAGGCACGAACCACTGTGCCCATCCAAATTTTATAATATTTCTAGATCCAACTCCAACAGAATAGCTAAATCATGAGTGAATCCAAAGCATGAATTTTATATGATTTTCATTTAATATCATTTTTCACATTAAAAAATAAAAATGATTATCTCTTGTGAGCCAGGTGTTTGCTAGGCTGCTGGTAGCAAGAAAGCTAAAACTAGTGTGTCAATCGCAATGAATCTGTAGTAAGTAGCTGCCCTGAAGTGTGGTGTTCAGAAATACTACGGGGATCTGGCTAGTTTCGGAAAACAAAAAATGCCGTGATTAATTTGCAATATCTGCCCCAGACGCAGAATTGAAGACTGGAGGCATATGTGTCATGTATTTCCCATGCACGAACTAGGCACTGAGGATACATAAATGAATCAAATGTCGTTCCTGACTTCAAGTAGCTCTTTTGTGGCTGGGGGAAAGTGAGGCATATCATCATGTAAATTCAACACAGAGAGACAAGAATAAGAACTAGACGCTATCACAGAAAGAGCAGGAGTGATCGGCTAGCTTCAAAGATTAGAGGATACTTGAGCTGAGTCTGGAAGGCTGAGTGCGAGCTGATCAAGTGTGCAGCGCGGGTGGAGTATGGAAGTGGACACCGCGGGCACCTGGAGCACAGAAGTGTGAAACAGCCAGCACATTCCCGGCGCTCCGAGCTTCGCTGGAGCGTGGGGGGTTTATGGAGGAAACACTTTCCACCTTTCCTTTGATCATGTTTTCCAGGGCAACTCTCTCCACAATCTTCACCCCGTTGTTGGGGGAGGGTGTTAATACATTTTTTCACTTTCAGTTCTATGAAGTTATTCAGCATGGTAAAGGAATGGATGTTCAGCATAATTAAATAATATGGTTAGGAGATTATTATATATATACAAGAAATAATTTTTATTTTAATTTTAAAAATGATACATATGCTTTTAATTAAAACAAAGACCAACATATTTTATAATACACGTGCACTTTTACTGCTTCTTTGTGATAATTTATTTTCATTACCATGATAAATTTCATAACTGAGATTTGTATATTTAATAAAGATGAATGTGAATCTACTTTAGGATATATCTTAGAATTACTCTTAAAAATATAAATCACTTAAATTGACTTGTTTTTCTTGGCATTTTTGTCTCTTTTTTGCATATTGTAACTACTAAAGCTGTCCCCTGGGTGGAAAATTAGGTAATAGTATCTTCACTGTTACCCTGGGAAATGTTTCATTTTCTCAGGGAAAAAGGTAGGATACAATCAGGTGGTCAAGGCTCCACTTTTGAAAGTGTGTTGAGACAATAACCAGACACAATTCATAACAGGCTGTTTTCGGAGTTGCTATCAGCATACTTCTACCCTCTTTACGCTTAAAATGAAATCCTCAACTCCAAGCAGACACGGAGGTGAAGTAAAAATTAAGAATAAAAGATGAGTAAATCGTACGGGGGTGGCATGAAGGAAATACTAATTGAATTGGAGGAAAAGTTCATCCTGGGAAGAAAAATCCACTATTTTTAGCATAATTTGGCGTCTTTGCTGTTGTTAGTTATGGGGAAATTTGGATGTATCAGAACTATTCCTTTAAAGAATGAGATGACTGCGCCCATCGACAAATTATCACTATACCCATCATGACTAACCATCTTGACCTAGTTTTCCTATCCATTACCTAATCCCTGTATATTTGTACAGATATTTTTTTCCTACCAATTTCTACCATACCCTATACACTTTGCACATTTGGAAGTATGAGCCATATTGGAATGTGAATTCACCACTATCAGCCAAACTAGCTGGAAGCAAAACCATTTTTTACTCTAGAATATTAAATATAAGAAATTGCCTGGAAATACCAAGATGAGGCTCAAAAGACTAGGATAAATATTCCCTGCATTTTCTGAAAAATATCAATATTAGCCATCGCAGAAATGTAAGCCATTTATTTCCTTTAGCATTGGTACATGATCCATATTTTCCTCACAAGAAGTAAGTTTTATTTTTGCTAACTATATATGATTTGCTTTTAAATCATTACTCAAACTATAATATTAAGTTCTGCTTTCAGATATGTATAATACATGAATCAATAAATGATAACACAATAGAAAAAAGGCTCTGAATGAAATAATTTTCTCAGAACGAGCAACAATTCTCCTACAAACAGGAAAAAAAAAGTAGATGAAATCTTCCTTATCTTACTGAGATGTCTAATTCCATTCTCTGTGGGAGACTTACCAAACGAACTTAGATAAAACAACTAGGATCATATACGTGTAGGTAATTACAACTATATTAACCCCTGAAAATGGTTTTGAAGAGATCACTGTCAATCTGGGCAATTCCTAAAAACAGCGCTTTGTGGGCAACACAAGGCTCAGTGTTAATCGACGTCCTGCTGACTTGCAGACAGCACCTAGTTGAATTTGGGAGAAAATACTTGGATTCTTAGTTCTCCTGAGCTCAGCATTAACACAATCCCATTCTATTACAAATTCTTCATCTAAAGGTCCCCCTATCTGCAGTCAGCTTCCACTTCCTCAAGATGACAGGCTTCATTTAGATTTCCAGGCATCTTGATGTAGCAACTCAGATGGCATATACACAAGATAAAAGTGATCATTGCTCTCATTTGGGAAGTCATCCTTCAGTGCTTAACAAACTTTCCAAAATTTATATTTTAATTAAAGCCTTCAGATCCTTAGTCTGGAAATCAACCCTTTGCTTTGTTATCTATAACAGAGTTTATAAGGATAGATAACTTACTGAAAACACCTGGGCTTCTCAGAGGTGGTTTATTGAAAAAGCTTGGGCTTTACAGGTTGACAGCTGGGTTTAAGCTTCACGTCATCCTTTACTGGCTGTGCGAATGGCTTTGCACAGCTTCTTTCTGGGACAGTAACATCTATCTCTTAGAGCTGTTATAAAGATTAAATGTGAACCGCAGCACAATGCCTAGCAAACACAGAAATACACTTAGTGCCTATGTTTCTTAGTGCCTATATTGCTAAATTGTATTTTTTGTGACATGGTGCCCATTCCCTGACTATAAGCTCCCTGGTGGCTTGTACCCTGACTTGGCCATCTCTGCAACCTAAGCCTGAGTGCACTGCTTGACACAAAGTAGGCTCTCAACACCTCCTTTACATTAAAGAGCAGGCACTTGATAGTCAGTGCTTCTCAAACTTTAATGTACATATGAATCACCTGAGAATCTTATTAAAATGCATACTATGATACATAAAACCTGGTGTGGGCCCCAAGACATGGCATTTCTGACAAAAACAAGGTAGACCCATGCCTCTAGAACAACACTTTCAGTAACTGGGTGCTAGTTTCCTTTCTTTTCCTTTCCTTTCCTTACTTTTTGACTACCACAATATTCCATGATGTGGCAACAGCAAGCTGTTTGTGAGCAGTTCTTCGAAGGCTATTACACTATGCCCAATCATGTCCCTTCCTTGACACAATCACAAAGAGCAGGGGTACCCAGGATAATATCAGTGTGGGAATTATTTACTGATATATCTCTACTTTATTAGGACAAGCTATTAAGTGAACTCCAATATTAATAGTCAGAAACATAAAAAGCCCCTTAAGGAACCATTAACCGTTTTCACCGTTCTTCTATTAATAGAAGGTAATGATACATAATAATATTCCAGCATAAGATACAAATTTATAAATCATTAACAGTTAATACTTTGTATTTCAAAAATGTATCATACCCTTCACTGTAATGTTAACAGAATGAGTATTTATAAATATGCATGCCAGAAAGGCGCACAGCCACATTTGCAAAAGGAAAACTGTCATCTGGTTACCACACAGTGCCATCTGCTGGACAGTTGCTGATGTGCAGTGGGGAAAAAAAAAAAAATGGCAAGATGCCCCCTGGGAATAATAATATCAAATCTTCTATAGCTTTTCAATGAGATTTACACAAACGCAGGCAACTTACTACAATTCTGCACTGGCTTGTTTAGAAAGAAGAAGATTTTATAGCCTCTAGGCTTGTTTGCTCAGAAAAGGAGAACGTTTTTATAGAGATATGCATATTGGTTGTGGGGCTAAAGGCTGAATACAGAAACCCCCTTGGCCATGGAGAACAAAGAACTGTTTCTTTCTCCCAAAGAAAAACCTGGTTTTCTATGACCACTGGAGAGATATGATTCTTCATTAATAAAATATTAGTGCACACTATCTTGCAGCACCCCTCACAAACAAGAAATTGATATAAACCAGTAGAAACTATAAATTCCTAATCTAGTTCACTTTTGAACACAACTTCCTCGTGAACTCTAAAAGTGGTCAAAATTTTTTAGCATAAATGGTAAAAAAAAAAAAAGTAGAAAAGACATAAGGCTTATATAAGTCCTTCTTAATGACATCGTTCAAGGAAAACACGACTTGCTCTATCACAGTAATGGTATAATTTTGAAATGATTTAACAATTTCCTGCCTGAATTAGCATTCAAGCCTAGTTGCAAGAGTTAATCATTCAGGTCTCAGGCACTCTTCAAGTTCAAAAAAATTAAGCAGATGTGTGGATTTAACTGGACACATTAACGAATAGCGATCAGTGCTATGAAATATCTACTTTGTCAGGAAAAATATATGTAACCAGGTCCTTTTAAGTAATTTTCCATGGCGGATCTCAAAGCTTCCACTCAATGACCCTCAGAGTGGCTCTACGGAGGTTTTCCTAAGATTCAGAAGTGGAAAGTATGAATAAAATATGGATCAATAAAGTATCTTACAGGTACTTTAGAGGAACATTAACCGAATTGCCTTAGGTCACAAAGTCCTAATGGTGAGGAAAAAAAAGAACCTGGGACTCCCAGACACTATGTTAAAACACCTAAAACACTTCCTCCCAGGGAATACATCTGGGGGCCAATTTCATAATTAATTTAAACAGCTTTCTGAGGCACATTAATTATGTAAGCTGTGTGTACACTAGGCCATTCCAAAAGGAGAAAATGGCTTCCTTGTGACTCATGAATGGGGCTGCTGTTTTCCTCTCAGTGACACCAAGGTGCTCTGCAAGCCCCTAGGAAGGAACAGCAGCAGTGCCAACAGGGCTGGGAGCACGGGTCGGGGGTGGGAGGAGGGAGGGCAGGTTTCTCCTCTGGCTGTCCTGTCTCTTAGTGCGGCACTCCTGGGCAGCCTAGGAAACTGACCTGTCTTTCCAATTGTCAAGGCCCCTGCCCCCAGGCCTTCATTGCCCTCAGAGGGATGATTTCCATCTATACATTTTTGTGCCTGTACAGGAAGAGAGACTGCACCCCGGATTCCATCTCTACCAATGGTTAAGGCAGCATTACTCTTCTCTTCCCATATCCATAATAATTTCCAATGTGCTGCAGTTTCAGGGGAGCTGAACCAGAGTTTCATGAGCAAACTCTTAAATGGTATGATGAAGAAAATTAAAATATGAAATAGGGTACTCCGATTGAAACACCAAAACAAAACAAACACACCTAAAGTTGGTGAGGAAAAGAATTTCTGATGGTGACACAGCATCTGGTTAGGTTCGAAAAAAAGACAATGTTCTTTTATTATATGTGCTGAAGTCTAAAATCAAAATGTGACTTTCCCCTTTGAACTAACTAAAACTATAGCTGACTGAAATTTCATTTCTCCTATCCCCTTTTCTAGTTAAATTACTTACAATTCCCTAAGGTACATCTGCATTTCGGAGTCCCACTGCAATTGTTCCTGCCATTTATTCATTCATTCATGCTTGCTCGCATTGAGTAAATATTTATTGAGGCCAACCATGTACCACACACTGTTCTAGGGGCTAAGAATACAGCAGCATAGAAGATAAACAAGTCCCTGTTCTTGCGGAGTTGATTTCTAGTAGGGTGAGATAGACGACAAATAAATAAGCCAATAAATATTTATCGGGAATTAATAACTTATAAGAAGAAAGATGAAGGTAAGGAGGCAGAGTGACAAGGCGGGTGTGTCTAAGTCATCAGAGAAAGCATTTCTGATTAAATGAAATCCGAATAGGGATCTGGAGGCTGCGAGGGAGCAAAAGGTACAGCTGCCCAGAGGAAGTGCATTCCAAGCAGAGCAGCAGAAGGAAAAGCCGGTGCAAACATTGTGAGAAGCGTACGCTTGGCAAGTTCAAGGAACGGCTAAGAGGCTGTGTGGTGCTCCAGTGGGAATGTCATACAGGGCAGTGTTCTTCAGTGCTTTGTGGTAAAGAACCAGCTGTCTGCTTTCTTCTGATCCTTGGCATATTGGTAATTTTATAAAACGTAATTAAAATGTCAAGGCCATACCTACTGCTACAAGAGCTTCTGAATCTGTCTCCTCACAAACCATAACAATTCTCACATCAGCAGGGATCTGGGGACCACACTGAATTGCACTTAGGAGGGGTCCAGCAAGCCAGAATAGGTCCTTTGAATTTTATTTGGAGGGGGCTGAACCACCACTAGAAGGTTTTAAGCAGAGAGGCCCCACTGTTCCTTTGAACTGGAGTGTTCTTTCCTCTCCAACACGTGGCAAGATCTTGCTCAATACACGAACTATACCCACTATTGACGGAGAAATCTTCAGCCAGGAGCCCTCTAAGCACTGCACGTTAATGGATATCCACCCGATCCCAAACCTTCTCTTCCACCCCTGCCAAAAGTAATCATTTTTAATTATTTTTTCCTTTCTCCTTTTTATTTTTATTTTTTTGGTATACTCTTCATGGCCTTTATCTACACTATATTATGATTTGAATACATGCCCCATCTCTCCAAACACTGCAAACTCCTAGATATGAGAGACTGTTTTATAAATCATTATTATGTTAACTTGACACTCAACAAGTGTTCTTGAATAGAGCTGTAAACTAGGTCTACAAAGATCAATCATCAATAATATGATCTGATGATATAAAATAATTTTTAAAAAGCCTGTTTACAGCATCTCGAAAAGTGCTGACCTTTATTAAGCTCCCTGTTACTCCACAGATCAAATCCACAAAATGATTGCTGCTTCAAAAACTTTTGTAGTTTTAATCTCCTGTCTACAGCATATTTCTTGAAATACATGGTCCAGTGGCTGGAACTGTTAACCATCCTTGGTGCTATATAGATCTCTTTTGTAATGAAATGTGTTGTAATGCAATTTGACCTATAGAGCCGAAGAATTTAAATGTTCCCTCAAAAGTAAATGACCAAGAAACAGCATTGTTTGTATATGTCCCAGACCTACAGTTAATTTTCAAATTAAAAGTAATGACCTGCTATGTTAAATGAGTAAGAGAATAATTAAACATCTGGATTAGGGAAGCATAAGATAAAAACCCAGTAGCAAGTTGAAAATTTGGCTTTCGATATTTTAGCTCAAAGAAACATCGCAAGAAGATTATTGCTCTAAAATCCGATATGAAAAAGTTCACATTAATTCTAACTTTCTTTTACTAGCAAAAACAGAGTTGGCTATACATTCTTGAGTGTTTGTGCCTTTGTGCTGAATCAAGATTTACTGTAGTGAAATTCCTGATTTAAAAAAGAACAGTTCCTAATCACAGAATGTTATTTTTTCTCTCAAAATTACAACTTCCTTCTTTACAAAAAGAGGAAAATATCTTAAGAGCAGAAAGACAATAAGATGGGCTACCTAAATAGAGCAGATCTTTGTTATAGTTGTTTTGTATGGACAGAAATATGTTCAATTTCTAGCTGCAAAAAGACCTCCTTAATTTTGATAGATACAGTTTTAAAAGGTCAGCAACACATTCTATTCATTCCATCTGCCTATCCATCCATCCATCCATCTGTTCATCCATCCACCCACCCATATACATTCCTCTCTCTCTCCCTCTCTCTCTCTCTAACTCTCTCTCTATCTTCTCTTGCAATATTCAAAGTGAAATAAGATCATGAGTTTTAAAGCAAAACATGACACACAGCCGGGCGCGGTGGCTCACGCCTGTAATCCTAGCACTCTGGGAGGCCAAGGCGGGCGGATCGTTCTGAGCTCAGGAGTTCGAGACCAGCCTGAGCAAGAGCGAGACCCCGTCTCTACCAAAAATAGAAAGAAATTAATCGGACAGCTAAAAATATATATATAGAAAAAATTAGCCGGGCATGGTGGCGCATGCGTGTAGTCCCAGCTTCTCGGGAGGCTGAGACAGTAGGATTGCTCGAGCCCAGGAGTTTGAGGTTGCTGTGAGCTAGGCTGACGCCACGGCACTCGCCCCAGGCAAGAGAGTGCGACTCTGACTCAAAAAAAAAAAAAAAAAAATGACACACATCTTTACACCTATCTTCCTATATTTCTGAATGATCATTTTTCTTCATCAATTTTCCTATTTCTGCCTATTTTCCAAAGCCACTTTTCTCCTCTCCCTAAATTTAATATTTTCTTTCTGTATGTAATTATCCATTCCTGTCAAACCATAGAAGAAAATTTAAATTAATCTCATAACTTTTACCCAGGAGTCTGTGTAAAACAAGAATAGAAGACGAACCAATGCCTTCCTTTGCCTGATCTTTCTGGACACCTCCCCACTTCTGAGGCTGTGACTTTTATTGACATCTCCAGTTTGGTGGCTTTTGTGCTAGCATTTTGACCAGAAAAAAACAAACAAACAAAAAAACAGATAAAATGAACCATCACCATATGAAAAAACCTATAAGAAATAAGAAAAAAACCTACTCCTAAAATGACTTAAAAGAAAGGGTGAAAGGTCAAGAAATCTATTGTACAACATGGTGACTATAGTTAATAATATAGTGTGGTCTTTGAAATGCTAAGAGAGTGAATGTAAAGTATTCTTACTGCAAAAATGATAACAATGTGAGGTAACGCATGTGTTAATTAGCTAGATTTAATCATTCCACAGTGTATATATATTTCACAACATCATGCTGTACATGGTAAATACATACAATTTTATCTGCCAGTTTAAAAAAATTTAAAAACAGGAAATTTTTTCATATTGTGTATTAAAAAAACCCATGACCAAAATTTGACCTTCCTGGACAGAAACTGGTGACCTTTGACTGATATGGTTCCATATCAGAAAAGCTTTTAACTCACAATTAGTATCATTGTTTTCACTTTAAATTATAACACATAGAATGTAAGCATGTAGGGGTTCTCACTGGGCAAAGTTAGGGCAGCAGCAAAGGGTAGATGAGAGGTACACAGGAGCTTCCAAATGCACTTGCTGTATTTGTTTCTTAAACTGGTTGGTGGATACACAGTGTTATTTATTCTTTACACCTTACATGTTATAATTATCTTGTCCACACTCAATACATGATAAAAAACAAAATTATTAAAGGCCATCCTTTGAAAAGAATTGCTGTTGATAATGTTATCTGTTTAGAAAATGGCAGGAAAAAAACAAACATTTTCTATACGCACTTTTCATTAAAAATAAATGCACCAGAAAACAACATATGGTTTCTAAGAACTTTATTCATGAGAAAGATACTTCACAACTTTTTGGAGGGCTGTGAGGCAGTGACTATAAAAACACTTAGTACACTGCTTCATACACAACAGGTACTCAATGAATGTCCTCGAAGTCAGATACAGATTGTTGAACAGGAAACAAAAATCTTCTATAGGAAGACATGTTGAGAAGAGTTTGGTATTAAACAACACTAAATTTTCAATACCATGTGAAAGGAAAAACATGATTCTTTACTCTAATGTAAATATACAAAGTAGTATTGGGAAGTAATGATTGGTAAAAGATGGGGTGATAATAGGTATCACATAATCTCAACATGTGGGCTACAGAAGGGAAGCTGCTTAAAAAATTCAACACGTGGTTCACTTAATTTGAGCAAACGAAACTGTGGTAAAACATGGAACTACTAGTTAAAATTTTACATTAAATATACCTTATCAGAGAGCAGGAGGAAAATGTATGCCATTGCCCAGATAGACTAAGGAGTGACAGGGAAAAATTTGTACTAGTGACCAGAGAAGCAATAGAAGCCACTACTGAAATGGAGGAGGAGGGAGAGAATCCCCTTTACAAATATTATCTAAGTAAGGAAAACAAAAGGGTGGGGAGAAGACTCACTGGGGTATCTTCTGGCAAGCATTTTACAAGTCATCTCAACTAAATCTCTCAAAAGTATGAAATGTAGATGCTATTACCCTGTCTGTACAGAGGAGGAAATCGTAGTTCCATGAAGTTAGCAAATTTATCCAAACAGACACAAAGTTATAGCAGGAATTCAAATCCAGGTATGTCTGACTTTAAAGCCTGTAATTTTTCTACCATGCCACTCTCCAAGTACAGAAAAGCCTAGAAAATATAGTTGAGGTGGAGGGATGTGAGAGCAGTCATCTGCCTCCAAAATTGGTGAAACTAAAGAAAACAAAAATTAAACAAAATTTTTATTTGAATCCTCACTGCAGCAGTTATTAGGGAAATCTAAAAGCTAAATCATCTTTTGAAGCAGAGAAGTCAAATTGATGTTAAGAATACAAGAACAGCTGAGATGGTCAACTGGAGACATCACTTGTTGGATTGTCCCAGCTGGAAGGTAGAATATTGGGCTGAGGAAAGCAGAGAGCAGCTGCAGCTCAGGTGTGGATCACGGGGAGACAACAGAGACATCTGGGGACCCAACCGAGAAAAACTGTGAAGCTGAGAAAGAAGATAGAGAGGAGAAGACATGGGCACAGTCCAAACACAGACAGCCTCAGAGCCCAGTGAAAGGGTAAGATACCTTCAGTGAACATCCAGATATAAAGCATGCTGGAGGTGCATCCACCCTCCACGAGCCCAGGCACAGAAGCTCAACAGGAATGGGGGGTGGGGGAACCAGCAATCCACACTTCAAGTGTTCAAAAGGGACACTCCACAGGAGAGTGCCGCAAGACACCGACTGCGGGCTTTCTTACACCTAGACACTTCCTCCTCTGCACCTCCTCCAATCACAGCATCCGAGAGAGTAATTTTAGCTCTTGGGCCAGCTGGTGGCCATACCCCCTACCCCCATTGCAACCGTGAGAATACTCTGAACAGAGATGCACTCCAGCGGCTGCTTCTCCACAGTGGGTGGGTGTTCCTGGCTGAACCCGCCACTGAGAGCAGAACTGTGGGAATTTGTATGAAACAATTTGTATGAAATTTGTATGAACTTCCCGCCCACAGGCATTTCGCTGAATTGCATGCTGGAGGCTTAGACAGGTGGCCAGATCCGGTGCCCCCACCCGACCCTCCGCCCCCCGGAACATGAAAGTGGTGCAGGGAGATGCTGGGGAGAGGTCCCGGACCTGGACTCCAGCGGCGAGGAAGCCCTCACGGACATATCCAATGGGACAGTGTAGAGAGGCGCTGAGGAAAGATGATCTGTGAGCATGGCCATCCCCCACCCCCTCTGGAGAACCACCCTATAAGATGGGCATGCCACACTTGCAGTGACTGTGTCTAGCCCCTGGTTCCCATGAAAACCGAATGCCTGGGACACGCTGGCTGAAGAGGAGCAGCAGCCTCTTCCCCCACTCATTACAACAGGGAGTGCAGCCTGAACCAAGAAACTCGAAAATGCCCGCCTCTATCAGGTGGAAGCACACCCCTGGCAGATGGACCTGTGGACAGGGAGGCCTACCTCTCTCCCCTTGGGGTCTTGTGTTGGAACAGGAGTGCACAACTGGGGATCCCCCCATCCACAGCATCCCGCAGAGATGCACGCTAGTGAGTCAAACACACCACTGAGGGGTAGTTTGAGAGCCAGAGCAGTGAGATCAGAACAGAGAGCCCAGATATAAAACCATTCTCATATAGCCATCTGATCTTTAACAAAGCAGACAAAAACATACACTTGGGAAAAGAATCCCTATTTAATAAATGGTGAGGAAAACTGGATAGCCACAAGTAGAAGACTGAAACAGCATCTGCACCTCTCACAAAAATTAATTCACAATGGATAACAGATTTAAACCTAAGGCATGAAACTGTAAGAATTCTAGAAGAAGAGGTTGGAGAAACTCTTATAGATACCGGCCTATGCAAATAATTTATGAAAAGACTCCCAAAGGCAATCACAGCAACAACAAAAATAAATAAATGAGACCTGATTAAATTAGAAAGCTTCTGCACAGCCAAGGAAACAATCATTAGAGCAAATAGCCAACCTACAGAATGGCAGAAAATATTTGCTTGCTATATTTCCAATAAAGGGCTAATAACCAAAATAAATCTACAAGGAACTCAAGCAAATCAGCAAGAAAACACCAAACAACCCCATTAAAAAGTGGGCAAAAGACCTAATAACAGTAGCTTTTCAAAAGAAGATAGACTAATGGCCAATAAACATATGAAAAAATGTTCAACGTCTCTACTCATCAGAGAAATGCAAATCAAAACCACAATGAGATATCACCTAGCTCCAGTGAGAATGGCTTTTATCAAAAAGTCCCAAAACAACAGATGCTGGAGTGGATGCAGAGAGAAAGGGACACTTACTTATACACTGCTGGTGGCACTGCAAACTAGTACAACCTCTATGGAAAGTAGTATGGAAATACCTCAAAGAACTAAAAGTAGAACTACCATTTGATTCAGCAATCCCACTACTGGGTATTTACCCAAAGGAAAAAAAGACATTTTATAAAAAAGACACATGCACTCGAATGTTCATAGCAGCACAAGTGACAATCACAAAGATGTGGAAACAACCCAAGTGCCCATCAAGACATGAGTGGATCAATAAAATGTGGTGTATGTATACTATGAAGTACTACTCAGCTACAAAAAAGGTGAACTAATACCTTTTTTAACAACCTGGATGAAACTGAAGACCATCCTTCTAAGTGAAGTATCACAAGAATGGAAAAACAACACCACATGTACTCACTATTAAATTGGAACTAATTGATCAACACTCATGTGCAGATATGGTAGTAAAATTCAACAGAAATCAAGCAGGTGGGAGGGGGGAAGAGGGGATGGATAAATTCACACCTAAGAGGTACAATGCACCCTATCTGGTAACTCTGACTCAAGCCGTACAAAAGCAATTCATGTAATCAATGTTTGTACCCCCATAATACTCTAAAATTTTTTAAGAAGTACATGATAGTCTGGGTCTAATTCACACACTGGACATAAATAAATCACCAGGAGTGTCTGGAATACACTTTAAAGTCTCAAGGAACTGCAGGATAAAACAGTGAAACACAAGGCCAAAATGTACAACTTGTCATTTACAAAGTTATCCTTATGCAAGGAGTCTAGAAGCTTGTCAGGATGATTCTACTACAGAATATGGGCTGCAGAGGTCTAGATCAGTAACTCCAGCTTTCATGCATTGGCAGGAAGGCTCTAGAAGCACAATGCTCTAGATTCACCATCAAAACTCTGCATCGTTTATACATCTCTTTCTACAGTGTATTGCAGTTATTTATGTGCATATCTTACTACCCCTAACTAGATTTGAAGCTCTTTAGCAAGGGCTATTTCTTACTCATCTTGTATTCCTTGACAGCCTGGCATACTGACCTGTACTTAATAGATACTCAATATTTCTTGAATTGAATCAACCCCTGACCACATAAATAAGCACCTCTCCTAGACAGAAAAGCACTGTGGTTTCTGTTGGGGTAAATACCACTTCACTGATCTAGTCGAATTCTTTAGGAAGTTGAAATTAGTTTGTGACCAAGAGGAACCTTTGAACATACCTTTCTAAGTGAATTATATGGTGATTGGGAAAACTGGCTCAAAGCTATAAGCAAGAAGGAAAAGCAAATGTATAATTTCTCTAAATGGAAAAAAGTTGACAGCAAGGTCTCTGATGCAGCTCACCTTAATTAACTTTTTAAACAATATATAAATCATATGGCTGATGAAGCCATATTCTAGATTGTATATAAGAAAGTGTCAGCTAATGAGCATAGAAACAGCAAAGAAAATAAAGCTAAATAGCTTTAAAAAATATATATGGCAGAGTTGGGCGAAATGAAAAGTGACAGGTGTGTTTCACTAAAGACAAGTACAAACTAATGATTAAAATACAAAAGCACCATATAGGATGATGGATTCTGAGCCATTCGTAACAATTCAGGGAAGCCATGAAGGCACTTAAGCTCAGGCATCTTCTAAACATACAGGTCAAAAACTTACAAGTATCATCAGGCAGGGTTTAGAAAAACAAAGTGTATCGTTTGCACCAAATCCAAATTCTGTAACTATGTCTGATGACAGCCACACAGAGTGAGAAAAGATCCAGAGAGACATGTGTAAAGCAGGGTTCTCATCCTCTATATTGTTGACATCATGGGCCAGATAATTTGTTGTTGGGGACTGTCTGGTGAATTGTAGGATGTTTGGCATCATCCTGACCTCTACCCACTAAATGCCAGCAGTCCCCTCCCAGTTGTGACAACCGAATTGCCGAATGTCCTCTGGGGGGCAAAATCATCTGGTTTCAGAACCGCTGCTTTAAAGTGATCAAGAGACTGCAGCTGGAGATGGAATCTGATAAGCATATGACAGAAATAAACATTCCGTGAGACAGTGGGTGCAAATATGCACATATTTGTCAAATTCCAGCTCCAGCGTAGCTGAAGGGAAGCACTTTTAAGGGAAACATCATAGAGGTATAAACAGGATGCAAATTTGTGAATTTAATTTCATCTTGAGAAGTGGATCAGGGCTGGAAAAAATAGGTTGAAGAAATGTTTGGCAAAGTCACATGTGGACAGACCCCCAATTTTTTATGTTAATCTCTTACAAGGCAATGCTGGCCGGGCGCGGTGGCTCACGCCTGTAATCCGAGCTCTCTGGGAGGCCGAGGCAGGCGGATTGTTCGAGCTCAGGAGTTCGAAACCAGCCTGAGCAAGAGCGAGACCCCATCTCTACTAAAAATAGAAAGAAATTAATTGGACAACTAAAAATATATAGAAAAAATTAGCCGGGCATGGTGGCGCATGCCTGTAGTCCCAGCTACTCGGGAGACTGAGGCAGGAGATCCCTTGAGCCCAGGAGTTTGAGGTTGCTGTGAGCTAGGATGACACCATGGCACACTAGCCCGGGCAACATAGTGAGACTCTGTCTCAAAAAAAAAAAAAAAAAAAAAAAAGGCAATGCTGTTCCTCCACAGAACATCTCTTGGTGCAAAGACAGGTAATATCAGTGTAGTCTCATATAGTATAAAAGTTTAAAATGTTAGGCTAAAATTATTTGTATTCTCTAATTCTAATTTTGAAATGTTATTTCTATTCATTCTGAGCAGCTAGTTTAACTGCAGAAATTATTTCTTGTTTGAGGTTAGTCAAATTTGGGCATGGACATGGAGATAGAAAAGGGATAAAGGTCGGGTTCATGCTTCTGATAGGTTTACTGGCAACATGTGCTATCAGACTGGAAAGAATGATGCATGACCAATAGGATGTAAACTGTTCGTCAGTGCTAGCATGCACAGTCATGGCCTTAGTATGTTACCACTTCATAACAAACCACTGCATTCCAAAGGCTACCTACCAGTTTGGTCTCCCTGGCACTGTTGCTCTATGGCCTTTTCTCATTGTACATTTCACTGGGAACCGTAACATTACAGTTTGCATTACAGCCTGCACAGTAGTCAAGAACGTGAGATTTGTAATCAGAGCCTAATTTTTACCATTTACACTCTGTGTAACCTTGACCATAAGGCATAACTCTTCTGAGCCTCATTTTTTCATGTGTAAAATGGAGGTATTAATAACCAAGCTGTCAGCACTGAAGTGAGGCAGAAACAAGGTTGAAAAGCTCCTACTGGAATTGTTATAGGTTGGAAAGGGAGGTCTTCTGAGCCTTCGCTTAGGCATTTGGGCCTGGAGTATGTATTGTCGAAGGATTAGGCAATGTTACAGTTTTCTTACCAGTTTCTCCTTTTACAAACAGGAACACCTTATGAAAACCTGTGGTAATTGTTTTAGAACACTTTCTACTTTTCTCCTAGTTAATGTATAAGAGCTATATATTCCAAGCATTCACTTGGGAATGAGAGAGAAGATTAAATCTATCTACTATTACCTCCATCTTTGGAAAATAAAATCTGCCACAGCAATGCTGTGTGATTTGGAATTCAAATGTTAATCCCAAAGATGTTTAGGAGTCATAGTCGGAAGTTTAGACTACTGCAGTACTTTACGGCTTTATACTATCATAATACTCTACATCTGGTACAGATCCAAAAGGGATATGCAGACATTCTCAATTTTGTTTTCTATTTTTCATCCACAGGTGTATAGTTTGACTATGGAATACCCATCTAAAAGAATCTGGTGACTACATATATTCTGAATACTAAAATCTCTCAGTTATAGTCCAAATTAATATATATTTTGTATTTTCTTCCAGCTTATCATAAGTCCCTGGTACTGTGATTCCTCTATAAAATAAAGATCTCTTGAAAAATCTTGTGTTTGCTTTCATAGCACTGTCATAAATACACAATCTTTTTGATAAAAGGATTTTTATGATGCTCATGTATTTCCTATAGTTTTGTAAATGGAAGATGGTGTTGATGACATGATAATTTATATCTTAATCACTGAGCAGATTATTGCAGCTGAGTTTTCTATTGAAAAATTCAATTACATTTCTCTACATTTTAACACCACTGCCAAAAGATATACTAAAATCTTTCCTGACTCTTTTCTAGGCAAAAACAAGTTCTGTTACAAAGAGTCTCTTAGGATTCTTGAAGGACATTTCTCCTTATCAGTATGTGATCTGGGGGAGATACATGCTGTTTCAAGATACAGACTCATCACCTAGTCCTTTGGTAAATTTAAAAGCTTTGACTGTCTGACTGCAAAGCTATCACCTGAGAGCTATTACTGTTACAGTACCAATCCTTTCCAGAAGAATATATGTCCTGCATCTTTTTTAATGGAATGTGCATTTATTCCTCAAGTCCAGGGCTTGGGTCATTGATCTCAGGTCCAGTACATTTACATAGTGGTTGTTCAACAAATGCCTGTTTACAAGAATCTTATGATTATACATGGCTTCCATGAATATATAGTTCAGGTACCATTATGCTGACTTTTTATATTTGGCTAGAATTTTAGATTCTTAAACTTCTTGTGGCTTATGTTTCATGAGATGGTCATTATATTCACATTCTAAGATATATTACATTTCATGTATACATACCTTGTCTTTGTGCTACAAAAGTCAAACCCACAAGAATTGGATATACGACGCATAAAAGCAGGAACCATGTCTATCTTTTTATTTCCTGCACCTAGAACAGGGCCTCATCCAGAGTAGGTATTCAATAAACATTTGTAAAGTAATGCAATGACTGAATAAATGAAAGAATAATAAGATGTCATTCTTAGGTCATCTTGTCTTGTTCATTCATTATTACAGGAACTTGACTAGTCTTATCCCCAAAACAAGGTTGGTAATATCCATATTGTTACAAAATGGGACCTCAGCTTCTTTGAGAAATAATTAGTTCATGTCTACACAGCCATCATCAGAAAAGATTTAATTTCCATCAAAATGTATAAATTTGAGCTACGCTTCCAGGAATGATTCTTGATTGGATTGAACAAGTGGACGTTCTGCACTTAGACGTTCCCTGCTAAGTGAACAGGAAGTGACCTGGATATAGTTATGTAACTACAAAATTCCATCTTCATGCAAGTTCCTCTCTGGTTGCTAGGGCTCACCCATTCCACAGACAGGCTGCTTCACAAACATTACACATCTACCACAAAAATAAAACTCTGGCATTGTTGCTACTTATTTAGTAATTAAATTCTATGCACATCCAGAATGTTGCTTGCATGTACGTTTTAATAATGAGGTTGTCTTAAATGCTGTTGAAAGGTAGTAGAAGACTTCATTGCTTAACCAAAGTCTGCCAATTATCCCTAACTTTGCAGTTTTACTAGGATCAATCATCCAACATATTGTGGTGCTTTAACTGGTTACAAATTAAACAGGAAAAGAAATAAGAAAACTAATTTCCTAGACTACCCTAATCCAGCCAACCATAAAAATGCACTTAACTCAGAAAACTGCTGAGAGATTAATATAGAATTTGTGTGCTACCGCAGAAATCATTATAGCAGCTAAGTTCTGAGAATACGACTTCTGCAAAAGTGAAGAGAAATATCTTATTCAAAAATAGTGGTGCAATAAAATTTAGATATTTATTCTCTACCAATGTAAAAAAGATTTTCAGTATAACTTCATTTAAAGTCACCTATGCAAATCTCCAGTGTATCAGTGAAAAAAAAATTTCAACTGTTAGGCAATTTAAATTATAGTATTAGCTAACAGGGAAAAGTATGGGCACTTAGAACAACAACAACAACAAAATCTGCAAAAGTAATAATGAGGACCAAACCAGAACAAGAACTAGGAAATCTGGCAACTTAAAGAAAAAATTTCTCGTTAAGTTAGAAATAAGATTAAAGAACTTGAATTTTTTCTCAGGTATGACTCTTTATCACTGTCATGATTGTCATGATTATTGTTAAAATCATCATCATAGCTACCCTTTAACTCCACTCCAAGCACTTCATACACATTTTCTAATTTAATCCTTGAAATAACTCAGTAAGTTAGGTTCTATTATTGCCTGTGGTTTACTAGCAAAGAAGCTAATGCTAAGAAAGGTTAACCAGCACAAATTATTTGCCTAACCCTGGTAAGTGGTAAGTTCAAGCCCTAGGCAGTCCAATTCCACATTTCCTTATAATTATCATGTGTCTATATATTTCTGACAATAGGTCTGATGCACATAGTGGCTACAGACATAGCAAAGCTGTCAAGTGGCTCATGAGCTGCATGAACCTTAACTAGTTATGTGACTAGTTTCAGGTAACTAAAACTTGTCTGTTTCTCAAATTCCTTAAGGAGGTGGTAGGACTAGGACAGAGGTTTGCAACTGGGTCACCAACCCCTAGGGAGCAATCTGGACATTTATGGGGAGGTGGGATCACAATGATTGCGGATCACTATTGTGGGCATTTGTTGGGCAAAGTTCAGTCACAGAGTGGAAATGAGTGGAACAATTCCATGAAAGGAAAAACTGTTCCATGTTCTGCACGATTTCCCAGATGCTCCACCATTCATTTGGGTATTAGATAAACGCTTTCTATAGCTATCTGAGCCTACATATTGACTACTTTTTTACATGTAAATGTAAAGTATTTTTTTTGTTTCATGCTGTTTTACTATATGCTGATTTTTCCAGGAATGCATCTCCAATGTATGTGTATGTGTGTGTGACTGTGTGTGTAGGGGTGAACTTGCTTCACCCGGAACTTCACCAACAATGGTTCACCATCTGGGAAAATCATACTATTGATATAAGGTCAAGTATGGTATTTGAGTTGCCAATACAACACACCTATAACTGACAGCACTTGTGGCTGTTCCATTCACGGTGATTCTACACACATGCACAAGCATCTGACCACTACATTATGCCTTCCAGAGGCATCATACTTAAGCATTTATACAATGATACTGATATATGTACATGTGCATGTATAATGTTTATACATATTGTATTTATATAAAAGTGTATGTATAAATACAATATTTATATGTTATATGTAAATTACATATTTATATGTCAATATATAGTTATACATACATACATACTAGTATTTAGTGTTCTTGTCAATTATTTTATTTGCATATTTCCTTTGAATTTCTATCAGGGAGTTATACTGATTTTTAGAAATCCATGTATGTTGATCATTGGTGAAATTAATTTTAAGCCACTAAAGGCAGTATTATTAAATCTTTGTCAAAAAAGGATACAATGGTTCTTGGATAAAGAAATTCTGGACTAAGTGATATCTAAGGTCTCATATAATTTAGAGATTCTATTTCACCCTATTAAATAAAGCCATAATCAGTGATTTTTTTTCTACAAAAGTGACTACAGCCAAAAATCAAATGTAAATTACACACTACCTCTTACTTAGCATTATTGCACATAGAACACACACTTATATTTCTGGAAATTCCCTAATTTGCACATTTTTTTATAATGGAAAATGTCTTTCTAAGTCTGTGAGTCAGAAAATAGCATTCCACATTCACCCCACATATTCATTCTTTCCTCTTAACCCACACATAAAACATACCTGGCAGAAAGTCAGATTAGAAAATGGAGTGAAATTGTACTTATAAATTCATTTTAAATTCAAAAAAGAAATATAAAAAATTGAGTGAAAGGAGTCACAAAAGAAACAATGAATGGAAAATGAGGGAAATGATATAGAATTAAAATAATTCGATTACTCTGTATCATGGGCCAACATTATAGAAATATTCATAAAATTGCAACAAAGAATTGTAATTTTAACTAAAGAAGGACAAAATTTTCTCAGTGTTTCCCCATCTAGAGGAGTCATTTAATCAACAACTATTAAGCAAGAGTTCAGAACCTTTACAAGGGATACAGATGACCTTTCTGAAGTCCCTTCTCACATTCAGACTCAAGTGATTAAACAGACAGACTGAGCACCCACTGAAGAGATGGGCCAAGGACTGAGCTGGGTGCTAGACAGTGGGGTGGAAATGAGGAGATTGCTACACTTCATGCTCCTGCAAGATACACATATATAAATAAATCTGAAATAAGTAAGACTATGAAACAAGTTACAAGAGAGGTGCTAAAGGAACCTGGGAGAAGGAGAGAGATTCATTTCAACTGGGGGAATCTGATAAGCCTTCTTGGAGGAGGGAGGATTTGAGCTGAGCTTGAAGGAAAAGAACACCAAATTTAGGTCTGTGGTTATCTTTGGGAGGGAGGAAGGGGTTGGGAAGAGGGAAGGAAGGCAGAAAAAGTGATACAGGAAAAGTGTCCTCAGGTGGCTTTTACTATCATTGCTATTTTCCTTCTTAAACTGGTGGTAGGCACATAGGCATTTGCTATGTTAATCTCTATTTTAATTTGCATGTCTGAAATAGTTCACAAAAATTGTAAAAGTAGAAGCTAAGAGTAATTAAAATAGTTTATATGTAATTACCATTTACTATGTACCACATGCTTTAGCACTGCACAAGAACTACTTCGATTAATCCACACAACAAGGAAGGGGGTTTTATTGCTATCTTTCGTTTACAGGTAAAAAATAAATGAGGCACAGATACTAGGTAATTTGGACAAGGTCACACAGCTAGCAAGCCAAGCAACATAGGCTCCAGATCAAGGCAGCAAGACTCCAAAGACTGCATGTGAAGCCACTCTCCAAACTGCACTGAAAACCGCCTCTCCCAAAGTAAGTGGGAGGTTCCATGGGAACATTCCCTTTAAACTGGCCCCACCCCTTTGAGAGCCCACCGAAATCCCACCTCTTTGAGAGCCCACCCAAACCCGACCATAAAAGCCCTAGATGCCCGCCATTTGGGGGCTGATGCCATCTTGGCCTCAGCCCGTCTGTATGCAGACGTTAAAATAAACTTCTTTTCTCCTATCCTGGTCTGCTGTGTTCCTCCCTCGGCATTTCTAACAGAACCAAAAGCTTGAGCTGGAGGAAACTGAACACCGAGGGAGAACGGACAAAAGATCGTGACAGAGTTAAGAGGACTGTCACGGCAGAATGGACTGAATGGCAACCAGTTATAAGATTCATTCATTCATCCATTTTTTTCATTGCTCAACTCTCAGTGCATATTTCTTGAAGATTATGTGCCAGGCACTACTTTAAGAACAGTAACATCAGAGCAGATAAGGTAGAGCTTACGGGCAATCAGAATACTGTGTGATTAGTGCTGTAATAAAGGTATGCATGGGGGATGTGGGAGCCCGTGGGAGGCGTGTCTGAGACCCGGACATCAGAGCCACCTTCGGGGTGAGGAAGAGTGACACCAATTAAGCAGAGGTTGAGATGTCAGCACAGCAGGAAGTATCCACAGGATTTACACCAAGGCCTACCTGAAGAAACGCAAGTGATTAACATGGTGGAGGAAAGAGAAGGGAATGAGTATACCCCAGCTGGAAGATGAGAAACAGAGACTTGGTGATTTGGACAAGGCCATGCAGCCTGAGGTTAAGCAGAGGTCAGCTTATGAAGGCCAGGGGTATAATGGCCAGCCATGCAAAGGAAGGCAGGCTCTAAGGACGGATGTAACCAAGAGAGAATGTAGTACGCAACCGAGGGAGCAGAGGGAGCCTGAGAACCTCACATTTCTAGATCTGTGGGTGGTAAGATCATCTGCTAAGAGAAAGGGAGGTGAGTGAAAACTTTCAGGATAGTCAGAAATAGGCATGTTAATTAAAATGACAGGAAACGAACAGGGGATTCAAAATAAAAACACCGTGCCAAACGGAGGATGTCAGAGAGCTGAAGCGTCTTGACCTTGAGTTCATCAGTCAGTGCTCACAGTGGTCAACATCGCAGTCAGGAGAGCCCCACCCATTCTCAACACCAGGGTGTGGGGCAGAGAGATGGCAGGAGTGACCAGGCAATGAAGACAATCAGGCTGGGCATGATGGGCTCTTCCGATTAATTTTTAAGTTATTTATAAGTTATTTATTTTAAGTTATTTTAAGTTATTCAGTGGCTACTACTAAAGAACATAGACCACATTGTTTCCAACTCGAAGAGTTTATAATGTAATTGGAATAGAACGAAAGCACAAGAAGACAACACCAGCCATGGAAAATGGGGGGAACATGACAGAATATATATTACCAGTTAATATTAGCCAAATAAATCCCAAAAGAGTGTTGAGCTGATTAACTGACCTGTACATTTATTTGCACAGGCAAACCCTTAAAAGTCAAACAGATTTTTGCTAATGTTTCCTGAGGTTCGTTTAATCTGTGTTCTCTACAAACACCATTTCCGAGTAGTGAGGTGAATGAGGAAAACATCTCTAGTTCTTCCCAGTGGCCTGACACTAAGAAGTCAGGTTTTCGAGCAGAATTTCTATTACTTTTCTGTTCTTTTCCTTTCCTGCAAATAACAGGTGTCTCAGTTAAGCAGGAAAAGGAGGACGAAAGGGAACTTCCACTTTTTTTGTCCTTTCATTTATTAATCCCTGCAGATACTGCTCCAAATGGACTATCTGATAAATGGGAGACAGAGTTCCTTTAGAGAAAAAGGCCCCAGTGGATAGAAGCACTACAGAAAACGAGAGAAAAAGGAGAAGGTGGTTTTATGTATGGTAGTGGGGGGTGGCAGTGGAGAGCTTCCTTTTTTTCCTCTGGACCCTAATACCAGAGGTCAACGTTAAGCCTTAGTCTGTAAAGATGTGGTCTGCGGTTCACCAGGGAAGTAAAGGGTAAAAGGCTTAAGGCATAGCTGAAGAAGCTGCAGCTGCTAATTGGCTCTAATGATCTGAATGCAAATTAATAAATCTCTGTGCTAAAAATTACATGCATATATAATTGTGACTTTCATAACTTAAGAGCTCTATTTAACCCATTATTCACGTTCTTTCCTTCCTGAGACCTGG